>JAUTDX010003990.1:0-30659 GCA_030844895.1 Ambrosia x helenae | reverse complement strand
ACCAAAACTGAATATTGTACCTTATGTGCTCAGTCAGTTTCGGTATGGTTCGGTAATGTTAAAAGTCCTAAACCGGCATTGTGACGTACGGTTTCGGTTCAATCAGTACCGTATTTACTATTTAGCATGAAATTTCCCATCCCTATTTTTCTAGCGTATGGTAACACGATACCACATATGAACGGTGAAACGGAGATATGGTAACATAATATCATAGCTAAAGGTAATGTGAATCTTATGATTTTCTACATTGCATGCTACATGTCAGAAAAAAAAAACTAATTGAATTAGTGTTTGGGGTGACATAGGAAAAGAAATTTAAAGTACATAAGGGTGTGACCAATTTGATAGTTTGGAGAGGTGGACCAACCAATAATGATAGTTTATGTTATTAAAATTCAATTTCTCTTTTTAAATAAGGGAGGGGCGCCATCGGGAACTACATTGAACTACTTGATTTTCACTAATTCTGCATTGTCACTCCACTCCATTGATTCACTATCCTAAAACGCTAATTTAGAGGCTGAGACTTAACCACTACCAAGTAATGTTTTTTTTTTTAAATAAAATAACCATGTAAATAAAAAAAATAAGCATTAACTAAACCTTTTATTCAAATAAAATAATGTTAGAGGGGAAGGATTCCTTGGGCCAGGGGTGGCCCTGGCCCCCCTGTTTTTTGGCGCAGTAGTGGAAATTTACGATTTTCGTAGGTAAATTGAGTCCAGGTTGAGTCCGGCCCCCGTTGATTTTCCACTACCAATCGAAAAAATTTGAGTCCGGCCCCCGCTGATCCCAAAACCAAGCTTCGCCATTGATTATAATGTTCCATTTATCAATATGATATTCACGGTGTATGACGGTGGCCGAAACTGTTTATCTCTTGTAACTTGAAGGTTAAATTGAAAGCATGAAAATATGAAATTGATCGTAGGGTTTTGTGCGACGAAAGGTTCTGAGTACAAAATTGGATTTAATTTATACTCGTAATCAAGAATTGGATGGAATCGACTCGGAGTTAAGATTACCGAAAATGGTGGTGATTGATTGTGGTTTAGTTAGAGTAAATTGCATTTTTTAAACGTTTTTTTAAATGATGCGTTTTTTTTTTTTTGTGAATTTCAGTAACGTTGTTTTTAACCAATTGGTTGTTTTAAACGTTTTCCCAAACAGTTTGATTTTTTAAACCGTCCGACGCTAATCTCTAAATACACCATTGGACGCGTTTTTTTTGTGTCTACGTTTATATTGACTTGCTGCAATGCACTACCGTCATTTTATCTTTATATACGTTTTAGTATAAATTTTGGTTGAACAACTTGACTTCGTACACGACGACGTAACTTTCGAATATACCATCATCACATAGTCTTTTTATCGTCACATTCGTGTTTTAGTTATTTTTTTTCTACGTGTCATTCCTATCACGAAACACAAGTGATAACCCACTATTAGGGTTGTTCACGAGCCGAGCCGAACTGAGTAGACCCTTGCTCGTGCTTGGCTTATTTACAAACTGAACCGAGCCGTAAATCAAGCGAGCATTTTTCGAGCGTACATTTTGTCGAGCAAGCGATGAGCGGTGAGTTTTTTAGACAACCATAAATTTAGGATGTTTTCTTTAATGTTCCTGCTGCCTAGTGATGACTGAGGTTCGACCGTCCGAGGATGACATTAAGTCTGAGGTCCGGTTGTTCGAGAATGAGGCTCAGGGTGAGGCTGGTGAGGAGATGAGCATAACTACAGAGAACAATTGCCTCATTGTGGCGTAGGTTGATAGCGGGAGACGATTGATGATGGACAACTAATGGGAATAGGAAGTCGAGCATGTCTTTTCATGACTTAGGGTTTTACAATTAAACTAAGTGTTAAGTTATCATTTGGGTGACTGGGCCCACAACTATAAATATAATTGTATATATGCATGGCTTAAGTATCTTGTGAAAACTCTCTTGAGTTGAGAAAACCCATAAAACCCTATGTAACAACAATTTTTTCCCTGATTTTTTAGAATAACTTGTATATTTAATTTTATTAGTTTTGGCAAAAAAAAAATAAAAAACACCAAGTAGATTATTTGTTACACATAGCATTGTTACATATGTAACATGTTTGTTACGTAATTTTTTGCCGAACCGAGCCAAGCAGACCTTGCTCTTGCTTGGCTAATTTACCATCCGAACGGAGCTAAAAACCGAACGAGTATTTTCGAGCAAATTTCAAGCGATCAACAAGTAAATGTCGAACAAACGATTTGAACAGCCCACCCACTAGGCCACTTGTTCTTTTTCTTTTTTATTTTAGTATCCAAGAATGGAAGGATTTGTGATGTGGTCTAGAATTTTGTTATGTTTCAAGATTTCATCACATATAAAACCTTCACTAAACCCTCAGCTCTTCAATACAATATATTACTTACTTAAACAATGAATGTAACAACACCGTACCCTTTGCTTCAATTATTATCCCAACCAAGTAATCCATCCAGGTTTGTACCCATTTCATATTGGGTGTTTCTTTGTGTAAGAATCTTGAATAATATATATTATTAAATAAACAAGATCTGGGTATCATGTAATCACTCATAGAAATCTTCATCTTTGTCTCCTTAAACCCTAAATCTTTAAGCTTTATTATTATTATTATTATTATTATTAATCTTCATCTCTGTTTGTGATGAGTTAGATACTGCCTTAATGTTTATTATGTTATTAGTGTATTAGCACCTCAAGTTTGAAGCTTTATTGCAAGAATCTTGAAACAATTTGAGTTAAAGAATATCGATTTAGGTCGGGTGGCTTTGTGCGGTATATGACATTAGTTTTCTTGTTGCTAGCTTTCTTTTTTTGTTCAATAGAATCAATACATTACTAACATTTTTGATCTACTTGAAAGAATATATTGAACGAGACCTGGATATCGTGTAATCACGGATAGGAAGTTGAGTTTGTTTTTGTATTCATTTGTTTGTTGCTGAAAAATTGATAACCGTTCGATTAATCAATTAGATGAATATTGAAGTTAGGTAGTAGTTAGATTAGGTTTTTGCTTTTAGTGGTTTTTGTGATTCTGGTATTGCCTAGGGTTGACTGGCTTTAGTTGATGATGTAAAATATATGTTGTGGACTTGCTCATGTGATTCTGTTTCTGAAATCATTATGCAATTGGATAGAAGTTGAATTTGTTTTTTTAAATGATTTTGTTTGTTTGTTGAGTAGTTGAGGATTAGTTTATTTGTTTCATCAATTTCTTGATTCTGCAATTTTGGGGCTTAGGTTATGACAACGAGCCGAGCCGAGCCTGGCTGGGCTCGAGCTCAGCTCGTCATGCTTTTATGAAGCTAGATCTCGGCTCGGTTCGGTTCGAGCCTAATACTTTGAGCTCGAACTCGGCTCGAAAGTAAAAACCCAAGGGCTTGAGCCCGGCTCAAATAATTATAAAATATTATTATTAATATTTTATACTATATATAAAATATTAATAATAATATAAAATTTGTTTTGGCTCGTTTAGGCTTGCGGGCCTAAATGGTTTTTGTGTGAAAAGCTCGAGTTCGGGCTCGTTAAGGCTCGGCCCGCTCTAGCTTTTTGCCGATCCGATCCCGAGTAGCTCTCGAGCCGTTGCGCATCATTTATGTTATGAGCTTTGATTTCAATCCCCTTGTTGCCACCGTGTGAAGTTTGGTTATGAGAATCGAAGTCCAAAAGAGTTATCGTAACTAGCATTACATATGTGATGTTTTGATTTGCATTTTGAATCTGTTAATCAGCTTTTTAGTGTTTGGATCATAGGACTTCATTTCCTTAAAAATCTTCATTTGCAGATTTATGATAATTTGATTTCATCGTGCAGTTGTGTTTTCTCCACCTGCAATCTTTCTTCTGAAAGGAAAATCTTGATTTGTCTTGCACTAATGAGTGGGAGAGCTCGCTCTCGTAAAATAATAAACCGTCCATCAATTATAAATATAACCCTCATGGAGGAGCTAGTTTTGATGTTGCGGATGTCATCCGTGAAGATTATGCTCCCAATTCCCATAATAACACAAAAAAACCTGCTAACCAAGCTGAAGCCAGATCATCTGTAATAAGCACAGCTCATGTCATATCAGGAGCCGGCCAGTTATGGAATTTTGCCACCTCATCACTTCCTGTACGCCATAGGACGACATCAGCACAAAACACTGAAATCCTTCAGAAAGAAAATACGTTATATTATCCATCTGGAGAAGGGAAGATAGTTGCGTCAATTTCTTCTGAGGGTCAAAATGTTTCGGTCAACTTAAAAGCTGGTAGCGACATTTCACCTTCGTGAATGTGCAAAAAGACTTGGATTTTGTACACGTTGCCAAAAAGCTTGGTTGTTTAAGTGAGTCTCACATTTACGATTATCTTTTGAGATGCATCAATACTCATTCTGGTAAGACGATTCTATCTTCGGATGAAAAAAGGGTTTCTAGTGTACGGATCTTAGATGGATTGCAAAATGTATATGGATGGATGAACACAGTACAGCTCATGAGACCAACATATAATGCTGGAGAAACAAATAATTATGAAAGAAGTGATCCGGATGACGCTACTACTTTCGATAATGGTATGACTTCGGAAAATGATGTCTGCTACAATGGAATAGCTGAAAATCAGGAATCTTTATCTGATGAAAATACGAAAAATATGATAGAAAGAAACCCGGAGGTTATGATTGTGCCCTCTGATTATCTTATTCAGCAGGAGTCTCAACATGACAAAGAAGATAACTTATTTGAGACGAAAGAGGGTCAAAAAAGTCAATTTCCCAATCAGGAAAGTTCTGTTGAGCAGATTATCACATCATCATCACATAAATCACAGTATGGACTTGCAAAGCAAGAGCATGCTTTTGCTGGAGCCTTTGCTGGTACGTTCGTTAGCCTGTGTCTGCACCCGATGGATACAGTTAAGACTGTTGTGCAGTCTTGCCATACTGACCAAAGATCTATTTCTTATATCAGCAAATCAATTATATCTGAAAGAGGTATGTGGGAAATTAGTATTGCTATGATCTTGTTGAACTGGGAAACGAACCGTTTGGATATCAAACAGGCCAAACTTGTCGCCTTTCTTTGGGTTCAGTGGTTTTTGAACACCCTAGTTAAAGGCCCGTCATCAAAGCTGATTATGATTTATAATTGCATATTCAGGTTTGTTAGGACTTTACCGTGGAATTGCAAGCAATATCGCTTCGTCAGCACCTATTTCTGCAATTACACTTTCAGCTATGAATCAGTAAAGGCGGCTTTGCTTCCTCTTTTTGCTAAGGTGAAGGATTGCTTTCTATATATGACGGTTTTTTTAAACTTATTGCTGTACTAGTCTCGATAATACTTCTTTAGTGACATGTGCTATTGTACAAAACTACTTCAGGAATATCATTCGTTGGCTCATTGTGTGGCTGGAGGTTGTGCAAGTGTTGCTACTTCATTTGTTTTTACTCCAAGTGAACGAATAAAGCAGCAAATGCAAGTTGGTTCACACTATCGCAGCTGTTGGTAATCTTTTATCATTCTTTTCTTAACGTTTAACCTTACGTTTTGTCGTTCACAGGAATGCACTTTTCTGTGTGCGCCACACGCATGTTCATAATTTTTTTTTGTATTTTCATGGTTTGTCATCTTCACAGGAGTGCACTTTTAGGGATTATTGGGAAAGGAGGCTTTTTATCATTATACAATGGATGGGGAGCTGTGCTATGTAGGAATGTTCCTCATTCCATCATCAAGGTTAGATATCTGACTGACATTGAGTTCTGATTTTGTATCCCATGTTTTCATAACTTTCTTGTTTCTCGTGATTGTAGTTCTATACATATGAGAGTTTAAAGAGCGTATTACTCACTTCAACGAAGCGCACCGTCAGCCGCCAACCACAATATTAACGGTTTGTTTTTTGCTGCTACTGAGGGGTCTCAACTATTGTATTCTTTTACCATATTTTGTTGGAGAGTTCTTAAAGTAATATAACTTCGTTGCTCTGTTTTTTATAGCTATTATGTGGAGGATTGGCTGGATCTACTGCTGCTTTATTTACAACTCCTTTTGACGTAGTCAAGACGAGATTACAAACACAGGTACATGTCTATTCTAGTCGTTATTGCATTTTCATTTTGTGGGTTCCATTTATATATGACAAGAATCAAGATGATTATGAGTTTTATGACGTTCAATAAAATGTGGGATTTGTTCAGATACCTGGATCTGCAGACCGATATAATGGTGTATATAACACCCTTAGAGACGTAGCCCAACATGAAGGCCTGCAGGGTCTATATAGGTAAGATCATCAATGCGTACATGATCCCGGGTTTATTAAAATATGCGGGTTCGACTAACGGGTGGGTGGATCTTGTTTGTGATCATCAGGGGTTTGACTCCAAGATTGGTCATGTACATGACTCAAGGAGCGCTTTTCTTTGCATCGTACGAGTCGTTTAAAAGGTTATTTTTTTTGGAAGCTACTCAACTCGAGCCTACATCAAAGGGTTTGTAATTCAACATTCAAGTGATACAGGGGATCGACCCAACCTGAGGACCCGATACTATTTTTTATTTTTTTAGGTATCATAGTTGTAAGATACTAGAAATTTGAGTGCAGAATTTATGTAAAAGGAAGGGAAATATCAAGATATGCTGAGATGAGGATCAGAGGGTAAACAATTCTTTTGTAAAATATAGTTTTGCTGAAATGAGCAATTGCTGCCATTTTTTCTAGAATTCTAGAGCTGTAATATATTCTTTATGATTATTTTTTTTTCTGGAAAAAGATGGTTATAGGCCATTTGTATAAACAGTTCTAAGTTTTGTCTAAATTGAAGGACACCCAAGGATGGAGGAAAGCATCAGGTGTAGTCTGGTTTCGGAGGTTCTTTGTTGGTCAAGAGACCCGAGCCAAGTCAAACGGACGTCATTAAGGAAAGAACAGATTTATCAAGCGTTACAGGGCAGGGTGTACAGGTTTCGTGACGGGTCAAAAGAGTTTTTAGATGTTTTGACCCACTACAATATCCAATGGCTTAGTCTCGACCCGCGCAAGAAGAAGATCTTGAAGAAGCAATTGGGATAAACGGGGTTTTTAACGTGTTTGTGATTGCAGAAGGTGTTTATAGAGGGAAGCTCGATCCTGAAATGTTTGCGTATGCAGCTCAGTTGTTGCAGTTTATACCTGAGAGGTGCATTGTGTTTGGTAACTCAAATTTCCAGTCGAGGCTGCTCACGAGGCTAGAATGAACTGTAACTGTGGCTAGTAAGCCCCCGGTTTACGAGCTGAGTGCTGCTGATCTGGTTGTGAGGTGGCTTAATGGTGAAATTATGCATCTGCCAGCTAAGAGTTTATAGATATGTAAAATCTATAGGGAAAAAGGGTAGTCTGCATTAGATTACCATTTGTATGTGTAATATCATTCCCCACAACTAGCTACAACCTACCTCTACCCATATTCATATGCATTATGTTTATATGCATTAGGTTAGTCACGCAATGTGCGTGTCCCGATCAAGTTACTAACACTACGTACTATACATTCGATACATCTTTCTTTCAAGCTAATTTGTTACCTAGCTCCATGAATGGAAGGATTTGTTATGTTAATCTAGACTTCATCACATATAAAACCTTCACTAAACCCTCATCTCCTTCAATACTTTCATTATTTACTTGAACAATGAATGTAACAAAATCAAACCCTTTGCTCCGATCATTATCTCAATTGAGTAATCCGTCCAGGTTTGTACCTGTTTCATAATACTGTCGATTTTTTTCATCATATTTTTACATTGGATGTTTGTTTATGAAATTGTTTCCAACTGTTGTGTAAATTAATAAGGTTTATGATGATTTGATTTCATCATGCAGTTGTGTGTCTTGAATTTTTTCACACAAATGACCGGGGGAGCTCACTCTCGTAGAAATAATAAACCGTCCATCAATTGCAAGTATAATCCTCATGGAGGAGCTAGTTTTGACGTTGCGGATGTTACACGTGAAGATTATGCTCCCATTTCCCATAATAACATAAAAAAACCAGCTAACCAAACTCAAGCCGGGTCATCTGTACTAAGTACCGCTCATGTCATATCAGGAGTCGGGCAATTATGGAATTTTGCAACCTCATCACTTCCTATACGCCATAGGACGACATCAGTACAAAACTCTGATGTCCTTAAGAAGGAAAATACATTACATTTTCCAGCTGAAGAAGGAAAGTTTTTTGCATCGATTTCTTCTGAGGATCAAAATGTCACGGTTAAGTTAAAAGCTAATGTGGACGTTTCACCTACGGTGAATGTGCAAGATGACTTGGATTTAATAAGCGTTACCAAAAAACTTGGTTCTTTCAGTCAGTCTCGCATTTACCATTATTTTTTGAGATGCATGCATGCTGATTCTGGTAAGGCGATTCTATCTTCTAGTGAAAAAAGGGCCACTAGTGTAAGGATCTCAAATGAATTGCAACATATATATGGATGGATGAATGCGATACAGCTTTTGAGACTAACATATACTAATGCAGAAATGAATAATGTTGAAAGAAGTGATCCATATACCGCTACTACTAATGATAATGGTATGACGTCAAAAAACGATGTATGCTACAAGGATGACTTGTTTGAGATGAAAGCGGGTCAAAAAGGTCAATTTCTCAACCAAGAAAATTCTGTTGCGCAGACCTGTTCGTCACTATCATATAAATTACAGTATAGACTTGCAAAGCAAGAGCATGCGTTTGCTGGAGCATTTGCTGGTACGTTTGTTAGCCTGTGTCTGCACCCGATGGATACAGTTAAGACTGTTGTGCAGGCTTGCCATACTGACCAAAGATCTATTCCTTATATCAGCAAATCAATTATATCTGAAAGAGGTATGTGCAAAAAGAGTTTATTACGATCTTGTCGAAGGACCATCGTCAAAAACTGAATATGAACTTATAATCTTATTTTCAGGCTTATTAGGACTTTACCGTGGAATCGCAAGCAATATTGCTTCATCAGCACCTATTTCTGCAATTTACACTTTTAGTTATGAATCAGTAAAGGCGGCTTTGCTTCCTCTTTTTGCTAAGGTGACGAATTTCATTCTGTTGTAATACGTTTTCTTGAACTTAATTTTTTGATTGTTTCAATATACTTTCTTTAGTTACATGTGCTAGTTTACGAAACTACTTCAGGAATATCATTCATTAGCTCATTGTGTGGCTGGAGGTTGCGCAAGTGTTGCCACTTCGTTTGTTTTTACTCCAAGTGAACGAATAAAGCAACAGATGCAAGTTGGTTCACACTATCGCAGCTGTTGGTAATCTTTTTATCATTTTTTTTAACCTTTGACCTTACAGTTACGACACTGACTGTTACAAACTTACAATACTACATGTGCGCTTCTGTGTGCGTCATGTGCATGCATATAATGTTTTTGTATGTTCACAGGAATGCATTTTTAGGCATTGTTGGGAAAGGAGGCTTTTTATCATTGTACAATGGATGGGGAGCGGTGCTCTGTAGGAATGTTCCTCATTCTATCATCAAGGTTAGATAATTCGACTAAATTTAAGCTCTGATTGATGTAAAAGTCTTGTATCTAATGCTTTATAAAATTTGTAGTTCTATACATACGAGAGTTTAAAGAACGTTTTACTCACTTCAAATGACACGCATGGTCAGCCAACTACAATAGCAACGGTTTGTTTTTGTTACTACCGAGTGGCCTCAACCATTATATTCTTTTACTAGATTTTGTTGCGTTACTCTATTTTTTTTTAATTTCTTTATTTCATATTTTATAGCTATTATGCGGCGGATTAGCTGGATCTACTGCTGCTTTATTCACAACTCCTTTTGACGTCGTGAAAACAAGATTGCAGACACAAGTATGTATTTGTTCAAGTCATTATTGCATTTTTGTTAACGTGGGTCCGATTTATATATGACACGAATGAATAAAAGATGAGCTTTGTGTAGATTCCTGGATCTGCAGACCGATATAATGGCGTATGTAACACTCTTAGAGACATAGCCCAGCATGAAGGCCTGCAGGGTCTATACAGGTAAGATTGTCAATGCTTACATGATCCTTGGTTTATTAAAATCTATGCTTGACTAACGGGTCGGTGGATCTTGCCTGTGATCATCAGGGGTTTGACTCCAAGATTGGTCATGTACATGACTCAAGGAGCACTTTTCTTTGGATCGTACGAGTCGTTTAAAAGATTATTTTCTTTGGAAGTTACTCAACTTGAGCCTACAACAAATAGTTTGTAATTCATTTAGGTGTCATAGATGTCAGATATTAGAAATATGACCTTGGTTAGATAGTTACTAAACCTTTCAAACTTGCCAAACCGAAGCAAGTTAGCCGATATGATTGGTTTGAGATATTGTTCGGTTTTGGAGATTCGACGGTCTGGCTAACTATTTGAAACTTGAAACATGTTGCGTATGCCAAAGCCAAAGTGGTTGTTAAACCTTTATTAGTGTCTTTCATTTTTGGAATATGCGCGTATGCATGTATCAAGTTAAATTTTCTTAGTACATACTAACGATTTAAAAATCATCAAAAGCAAACCGTCAAAGCGTTAAACTGGCATTACCAATCCAGCCACCCAACCAAAACCGTAGTTATAATTTGATAGAGATTTATTTATCAAAACCGGCGAACTGCGCCCATGAACACCCTAATCCCTTAAGTGATTAAACATGGGAGCATAACTTGTTGATGCTATAATAATAGCCTTACATATAATGTAAGCATTGTTTTTTCTTCTTGAATTATGTCCAAGGAACTAAAAACCAAGACGACTTTGACTTATTGAGTTCCTAGTAATGCCATTTGACTTAACTAATACCCGAACTGCTTTTAAGCCCTCATGAACACTAAAATGAGGCTCTATTTTGAAAAATGCATCATTTGAATCTCTTAAAGTTGCCCAAAACAACACCATTTCACTTCCTTCTAGACATCCTTTGTTATGGAGACGAATGCATCCTCACAAAGGAAAATATATATATTACCTTGATAGCTAAGTGTCTTTGATGCTTATACCATTAGGTAGTTGATGTCTTTCTTAAGAGGAGATTTATAGGATAATTTAAACCGACGTGACTTCAAATCATAAGAACTAATTTCAAAGTCATAAGAACTAATGAGTCATACACATGACCAAACTTTGGCTAGAAGAACTATGAGATGATATGAAGTTGTTAGGAACTAATTTATGCATTCTAATAATAGCTTATTATATTTGGCCGACTCATTTAAAAAAAATGTTTACGTCGAAACGTAAGCTAATTTGAATTTCTACCGACACATACGTATAGAAAAAAACTATATCTAAGCCCAACCAAAACCAAAAAAGAAAAAAAAAAACGATGCCTAAGCCCCTACCCAAAAGGAGCCACATATAAAGACAAAAAAAAAACATTATTCACACATATTATATTCGACCAACTCATTTAAAAAAAAAGTTTACGTCAAAACGTAAGCCAATTTGAATTTCTATCGATACGTACGTAAGACAACCAAAAAAAAAAAACCCTATTCCTAATCCCCTACCCAAAATGAGCTACGTTTAAAGAAAAAAAGGGGGATGTTCCTAAACATGACTACGTATAAAGACAAAAGAAAAAAAAACACTGTTCACAAGCATTTATTCAAAATGTAATAATAATAATAATAATAATAATAATAATAATAATAATAATAATAATAATAATAATAAATAATGATTTATGGGATAGGAAATTATTGATGTTTATTATGTGTAACATAATAAATACGTGATATTTATTGACGGATAACTTTAGAGATACTTGTTACAAGATAAACAAATATATTTTAATAATTACTTTTAGAAATAAAATGATAATCAAGTAAAAATTAATAAAACTCATATTTTAGTAACCAGATAAGTACTACCAAAGGCCTTTGGTTTAGCATACCTTTGAATTGGTACATTGATATGGTGTTTAAGTCTTGTGGTTGTAAAAAAGTGTAATTTAAGAGTAGAGTCAGAGAATCTATAGAGTCAGAGAATGTATAAGTTGTCGTTCAAAAATAAATAAAATCCGACTTTAAAACTAATTATGCGATTTAATTTGGTGTTTTGTTAGCGATAGATATGAATTTACTAAAAACAAATTTAATCCAAACCCAACATCTACATAAATATTGTTCACTTGCCATATATTAATTCTTTACTAAAAGCGTTATCTATTTTTTTTAAAACCATAATGAAGAAGTATTTACCTGAGGGGGGTTATTCTTCTGTGTAGGACAGAGGCGTCACTCCAGCCCAATCTTATGGAAAAACCCTGTTCTGCAAAAGAGAACACCGTTAGGACTCGTCACAGGATAGGGGGTTATCCTGTGACCACCCTCCGGCGTGAGAATAAGTATGGCTTTTAAGTATTGTGAAAGTAGGGAGAGTAGGTTAAGAGTAATTGCATGCCCTATTACGTTTACCTGTGTCTTCTTTATATAGCCAGAGCTATCCTCTATTATCGCAACCGTTATTCCTCTGAGCCTGGAGATAATCATTATCGCCTTCTTTCCTTATAAACCGGTTTGGTTGTTCCAGGCCGATCTGTTATCGTTTACGCTTATTTATCGCCCTTGATCGTTATTGTTGTTCTAGAAGCGGTTAGGCCGACTTTAGTGGGCCTGATTTTATTGGGCCTTATTAACCTTGCATGTTATTGAGGTGGGCCAGCCCAGTCTGACTGGGCCCCTACCTCGTCATGTCCCCCCAGTCTAGTGATAAGAGATTTCGAGTATTACTAGACTCCAAAAAGAAAAAATGTACGGAAAAGAAATACTTAGGGGGCCACATTGTAAATCTTCGTTGGGATTGGTACCGCATGACCTATGCACGTGCCTATGACATCATCACACCTGTCCCATCAGCCGTTTCTGAATAGTCCGACTGACAGGGGAAGCGACTGTTGGCGGTTCAATTTCAAATTTGAACCGTTGTCAACAAGTGCTATAAATTTGCCATCTCAGGGGGGCTTGCATAATCCTACCCTCAAAAGAGATACTGACTTCGAAAATCATCATCCCTGAAATGGCACCCAAAGCTGGTTCTACGCGCACAGTCACGAGTGTTGCCGAGATCAACTGTATATGGTCGCTAACGGTACTTGAATCCTTTCTTGGGGACTATAAAATTCCTTCGGAGTGGAATCCGGTGCTCCCTGACAGGGACGACGTAGCTTTTCCCTTGAAACCAGGGAAGCTAACCCTGTACGGTGAATTTTTCACTTTTCTCCCACTTTCGTCTTCCAGTTACCAAGTTTGTGTGTAATCTACTGTCATACTATGGGTCAACATATCCCAATTGCACCCATTGGGGCTAATTAAGATTCGCCATTTCGAATTTTGTGCCCTAGGGCTTGGGATGACGCCCCGTCTAGAGGTGTTCCGTGCTCTGTACGTGTTAAAGTTTAAACATGAATATTTTACCTTCGACCGCCGCCCTGGGGCGTCATCTTGCATAGAGAACTTCCCTCAGAGCGTCAGAGACAAAGAATGGAGGAAAAAGTTCTTCTATATTGATGAGCAAATTCTACCAATTGTAGCCCCTATTAGGTATCCAGAGGGGAAACTATCCGATGTATGTCCGGCTCCCGCCGTGTATGAGAAAGATCCGTTGTTCATAGCTCTGACCAATAACCCAACGGAATGTACTAGCATCCCGGAGAGGGCTATGGTTGCAGTGGGTATGAGTCGTCTATGGTTGGATGACACCGTGTTTCCCGAGTACCGCCGAGAGGATCAAGCGCGATGGCAATATTTTGACGTGTTGGATCCTGCCACTGCTCACCTCATGGTGGAACATGACCGTCCCCTTGGGGCTTCAGAAGCCGACGTTCTTAGCCAGACAATAGGTAGTTTCCACATACCGATACCCGTGAAGCAGTCAGGTGAAGCGGGTCCCTCGGAACCACACGTTCCTGTAGATGCAAGTGTTGGCGTTGATGTGTCCAGAGAGAGCTCCCTGGGTCCCATTGATGCGGACCCGTTGAATGTGGCGATGCCACAGGAAGATGTTGCTTCTGGGAAGAAGAAATCCAAGAAGAGGAAGAAGATTGATGCCGCTGATGTGGGTTTGCTGATGGCTAAAAGACAGCAGCTGAAGGTGCTGAAGGAAAAAACTCTCAGTAAGTTTGCCGACTGGATATGCACTTGTTTACAGTAATGTTTGCTATTCGTACTGACAGGGTAGCATGTCCTTTGTAGGTGCCAGGATCGGTGTAAGTGACTCTCCCCCGGATGCCCCGATAGGGATGTCCGGCTCTGATGCTGGTGGGTCGTCCATGCTGCCACCCCCTTCCAGTAGTCCGGGTGTGATTACCAGCGCAACGGAACCCTTGCCATCTTCCTCACTGGGAATTGCTCAATCCGTGTCTGCTAGTGCTGTTACCCCTACCGGCACGGTGTTAATGGATGCCTTGACTACTGAACTCATTGTTACTGCTACCGAGACTTCTCCTCCTCCTGTGGTGTCGACTGCGGTTGCTTCCGTGGACGTCCCCTTGACCCAAAAACCGACCTTTACTCTGTCAGCTAGCACTGTCACGACGCCGGCTGGTGCATCTGGGCAAAGTTTTTCGCAGCTACTGCGAGATGTTCAGAGGCATCCTATTAGGTTTCCGGGAGGAATCCGCACTGGTGAACAGACTGAAGGTGAATCATCAGATGAAATACCTCATAATGCTTATCTTCCCGGGATCAATTGGCGTCCATCGTTGAAGCACGTCCGATATGTGCCTGGTTGGCATATTGCTGAGTCTACACGGCTTATAAATCCGGACGTGATACGCCATTGGACTGAATTTTCTGTCCCCCCAGCAGAGAGGTACTATCTGCAGGGTCTTGATAATGCGCAGCTGGCAGAGAATGTGATGGGAGCGAGTGTAAGTTCGTCTACTGCTCTATATGAAGTGCTAAGGAGGTGGCGTGTTGACCTGGCACATCTTATCAATGTCCGGGAAGAGCAGGGCCGCACGAAGGCTGAAAATGAGCGGTTATCAAAGCAGTTAGCTGATCAGGAAGTGGAAGTGGTGGCCCGTCAAGTGGCCAAAGAGAAAATAGAAGCGGATATGGACCGGATGGTGACCAGGCATACTGATGAGAAAGTGGAATGGCACCGTCGGGAAGACAAGTTGAACAAGATGGTTTTTCGTTTTGAGGATCGGGTCAAAGTCCTGTCGAAGGAGTTGGAGGCTGCGAAAAATACCATTTCCGGTCATCAGGCGGATATGGAGAGGTATAAACTTATGTCTGCAGAAGTGGAAACATATGAGTCTCGGATCCGGCGGGCCGAAGAGCAGAGAGATGAAGTGCTCCAACAGTTAAACGACTGTCAAAAACAGCTTGAGGCCGCGAACAGTCGTGTAGACACGGCTGTAAACACTGCTGAGTCCTTCAAGGCCCAAGTTGATGCTTTGCAGTCCCGGGTGGACGTGTTGGCGAGTGACCGTGACTGGTTGATTCATAGAGGCATTCCGGCATCCTGGCGTTATATTCGTGGCAGTGCTGAGTACCAGGATCGCATTAATGCTTTTTATGAAGTGTCTATGGAGGCCGGTTACCATGACGGCCTAGCCTACGGCAACCAGGTTGGCTTAGCCGGTAAGAACCTTCCTCCCCCAACTGCTCATGAGAAGTCTTTGCCGACCCGCGTCGCTGATAGTCTTCAGGCTTTAAGTACTGATACCTTGGAAGCCATTGACCGCTTGAGTTGCAAGGTTGGGGACGAGGGAACCTCCGCCCTCCGGGCCGAATTGGAGCCATATGTGTTGGACTCCTCAGACGACGAAGATACTTCTTCCGGGTGAAGTCAGGATGTTTCCTTGATGTAATATTTTGGACGTTGTATTTCGATTATCACACGTATGTGTATTTCTTGCAAGATTATGTATTTTGGAATGTTTCAATTAATTATAACGTCGTTATGTATTCCCATCGTTTTGTATTCCAATCGTTCATGTGTATTTCGATTGTTTGGTATACTAGTAACTTGTGCCAGCTGGTCTGACAGGCAGTTAATGCTGATGTGACAGTGGCTCTCAATCAGTCATTAATTACACCTCATCATTGCACGACGTCACTGCTGTCACGTGCCACTGTTTTGACGGCGAATGTCAGTGAGTGAATGATGACTTCTGAACTTCCTGAGTGTCGCTATATAAGTCAGGTTACTTATCATCTTTCCCCTCTAACCCCACCCACAAACTCCTGACCCCATTCCAACATGTTGTTCAAACGATCTTTGTTGGAGGAAATCAACCGTGAGCTAGATGCCGTGGATGGGTTAATTAAGCTTCGAGAGTTTGCCGATGAGATGGATCGTCGCCGTGCCGCGATGGAGGAGTATAACGAGAGGACTGCTGGGTATGTGCCTGCTCGGCGGTATGGGTTAACATATTCCAGGGGTCCCAGAAGGCTGTTTAACGAACCAGCTCCAGTATTGGCCTTGCCTGTCCCTCAACCTATCCTAAATGTGATAGAGGTGGTGGACATTGTTGGAGTTCCTGCAAATGACCTAGGAGATCCGGTTGCTGCCGAAGACGGCGTGGTGGTTGAAGATCCCCTTGGGGATGATGCAGAGGCTGAACCCTTGTTGGAAGGGGAGCTCTTGGTGTTACCAGATTTTGCTCCAGATGGAGAAGTGCTACATACCCCTGCAGAGGTATTAGCTATGTTAGACGACTAAGTGTAATGTGAGCCAGGGGCATAGTTCCTCTTTTTGTTAATGCCCTTATGCCTGACTCTGGTTTATGTTTTGTATAGCGCTATGTTTGGTGGTAGGTAGTATTTTGTAATGGCTATGGATTTTGGTCCTGCCTCCTACCGTGGTGAATGATTTTTGTACATCGATCAAATGGATATAAATCATTATGGAAAAGAACTTGCCGTGATCGGCGTTTTATTAATTCAAATTAAACAAACTGTGAGGACCAACAGGTCGATTGTTACACAGCTATTATTATTGACATAAAATAAAGGAAAAATGACAAACTATTTCTAGTCGATATCAAGACTTAAATGTAGCATTTTTTCAACTGAGCAGCATTCCAAGTTCGCGGGATAAGTTCTCCCGTGAGCTGCTTCAAGGTGTACGCCCCCTTACCCAGCACTTCAGCCACTTCATACGGCCCCTCCCAGTTGGGACCCAGCTTGCCTTGGGGCTGTGACCTGCTTGCTTCATTGTCGCGCATGACCAATTCTCCTACTTTGAAAGATTTCTCAAGGACCCGTTTGTTGTAGTATTTCTCCAACAGTCGTTTGTACCGGGCTTCGTTGATGCAGGCGGTGTCCCGGCGTTCTTCCAGCCTTTCCAAGTTCTCCCGCAGCAATTGTTCATTGGTACTGCTTTCATTACTCCTTCGCTGTGTAGGTATAGCGACCTCTGCTGGAATCATTGCTTCAGACCCGTACGTTAAGCTGAATGGTGTTTCACCATTGCTTGTTTTCGGCATGGTCCTGTGGGCCCATAACACATGTGGTAATTGATCCACCCAGGATTTACCCTCATCATCTAACCTCCTTTTGATCCCATCCAGAATGCTCCGATTTGCTCTTTCAACTTGTCCGTTGCCCTGCGGGTGTGCGACTGAGGTGAAAACCTGCTGGATATGGAGCTCCTTACACCAGTCCTGTAAGGACTTGTCCGCGAACTGTGTTCCATTGTCACTAACCAGATACAACGGGACTCCGAACCTGCAGACTATGTGTTCCCATAAGAACTTCTTAATGTTAATTGCTTCAATTTTGGACAAGGGCTTTGCTTCCACCCATTTGGTGAAGTAGTCGATGGCTACCACCAAGTATTTCAACTTCCCGGGGGCAAGGGGAAACGGTCCTACTAGGTCCTACTAGCTAGTGCTGGTTCCCGGGGGCAAGGGGATTTACGGCATGTATCCCGCACGTACCTGCATGAATTTCTTCCACTAAGAACTTAGCCTCTGATGGGGCTACACACCGCAGTGCTGGGCCGAGGTATGACTTTCTGTATAGGATGCCGCCTTGCAATTCGTACTGTAGTGACTTGGTACGCAACTTCAAAGCCTCTCCCTTGTCATCCGGCAGTGTGCTGTGTTCCAAATACTGTTGTATCGGTGTCATCCAGGAGACCTCCACTGCATGTATGCTATGTACGGCTGACACCTGGGTTGACGGTTGTTTTAGGGTTTCGATGTGGACGTCTTCCCTGGTTCCGGATGACGCTAACTTGCTCAAGGCATCGGCTATATCATTCCGGTGTCGCCGAACGTGTATCAGCGTTATCTTTTTGAACTTGGACATCAACTCTCTAGTCTTTTCCAGGTATTTTGACAGGGTGTCATCCCGGGCTTCGTATGATTCGTTGACTTGATTAGTGACCAGCAGTGAATCTACATGTGCGTCCACCTTCTTCGCGCCCAAAGACAGTGCCATGCGCAGTCCTGCTAACAGTGCTTCATACTCGGACTGGTTGTTGGAGCATTCGAAATCAAAACGGAGGGCATATAGGAACTTGGTGCCATCCGGGTTGACCAGCATCAGGCCTGCACCGGCTCCTTTGCTATTAGAAGACCCATCAGTGTATAATTGCCATGCCGGCTCCTCGATCTCTGTTTCTGGGATGAGTGCTTCCTCTACCTGGGGGATCTGTTCTCCCGCCGGGATTTCAGCCAGGAAGTCTGCAATAACCTGCCCCTTTATGGATGTTCTCTTCTTGAAGCCAATATCCAGTGCGCCCAGTTCGATTGCCCATTTAGCCAGTCGTCCTGACACTTCCGGTCTGTTTATTATTTGAGCCAGCTGGAAATTAGTCAATACTTCCACCTTGTGTGCCTGAAAGTACCGGCGCAGTCGCCGGGATGCGTGTACCAAAGCTAGCACGAGTTTTTCTAATGTTGGGTATCTTGTTTCCGGGTCAGACAACACCCGGCTGACGTAGTAGATGGGGGTTTGTGTTCCACCCCGTTCCACCAGCAAAACGGCACTGACAGCGTGATGTCCCGCGGCTATGTACATTCTTAGGATCTCATCTCCTCTTGGGGCGGTGAGCGTGGGTAGATTTCCCACGAATGTCTTCATCTCCTGAAATGCCTTTTCCGCTTCGGGCGTCCATTGGAACTTGTTCTTGTTGAGGCAATCCTTCAGGGTGGATATGAATGGTAACGAACGTTCCGCGTGCCGGGCCAAAAAGCGATTGATTGCGGCCAGCCTTCCGTTCAAAGTCTGTGCCTCTTTCAATGTCTTCGGAGATGGCATGTTGATGATTGCCGCCACCTTTTCTGGGTTGACTCGGAACCCGTCTTTCGTGACCACCACGCCGAGGAACTTGCCTTCTTCAACCCCGAAAGAGCATTTGCCAGGGTTCAATTTATATTGTATTCCCGCAACTTCTTGAAAGTTTCTTCGACATCCTTGATGATATCATCCTCTGTGCTACTTTTGATGACCAGATCATCTACGTATACCTCGAGGTTGCGTCCGATCTGATGTTCGAATGCCTGATCCATCAATCTTTGGTACGTTGCACCTGCATTCTTTAGCCCAAACGGCATTTTCGTGTAACAATAGATGCCTGCATCTGTGTGGAATGCGGTCTTGTCTTCATCTTCTCGAGCCATTTTGATTTGATGATATCCCTTGTATGCGTCGAGAAAACACTTGAACTTGAATGGTGAAAGAGAATCGACTTTGAGATCAATTTCCGGCAATGGGTACGCATCCTTCGGGCATGCCTTGTTGAGGTCTTTATAGTCGACGCACATACGCCATGTTCCGTCGTGCTTCCGGACCATTACCGGGTTGGCCACCCAAGTGTGGTATTTTGTCTTCCGTAAGATGCCTGCTGCTTCTAGCTTTTTCACCTCCTGTACCACTGCCGCCCTCCGATCCGGGGCCATGCTTTTCTTCTTTTGAGCTATTGGTTTGAGCGAAGGGAAGATTGACAGCTTGTGTTCCGCTTTTGATCTCGAGATTCCTGTCATGTCAGCGTGCTTAAATGCAAAGACGTCCACGTTCTTTTTCAACACCTGTTTAAGTCGATCTCTGGCTGTTGGTGATAGAGTATCACCGATCAGTACTGTCTGTTCCGGATGCTCGGCGTTCAGTACCCACCTTTCCGGACCGCGTAAACCTGTTGGAGCTTGTGGGGCAGTTTTGACTTCAGCTGATGAACAAACTTTATCTCCTGCTACCGTTACAACCCCTTGGGGAGTAGGAAACATCATAAAACCTCTTGCGGTGGAAACCAATGCATCTATACGCCCCAAGGTGTAACGCCCGATGATCACATTATACTGAGAGTCGGCCGGTATTATGAGGAACGTGACCAGAATGGTTCTTTCCTTGCGGCCGTCCCCTATGGTAACAGGGAATGTTAACTGTCCCAATGGTTCCACGCTTTCTCCCGTAAATCCCCTTACCGGGCCTCTAGCCGGTTCCATCATCTTCTGGTCCTCCATGCGCATTCGGCGGAAACATGGTTCGTATATGATGTCTTCCGAACTTCCTGTATCTACCAGGATCCTTCTCATGCTATAGTCACCCACGGCGGCGGAGATTACCAGGGCTTCCATGCTTAGCACCCGGTAGTGTGGAGGTACGGTCATTGTGGCTTCCATCCATGGCTCAAAGCGTTCAAACGTTCTCTTCCGCTCGTATCTATTTTCTACCCTGACCATATTCATTTCCCATGGACGCTTCCCGGCGGCTTTGTCAGTTGCCGCGGAGGAGGGTCCTGGTTTTACATCTTTGAGCAAATGTGCAAGCTTCCCGGATTTGACGAAGTATTCGATCTGCCTTTTCAGTTGGAAACAATCGTTGGTTTCGTGACCGGTACCCTTGTGATAAGCACAGTACTTTGATTTATCTTGCCCGGGTGATTCTTTGAGCGGTCGTGGCGTGTTAAGCCGTAAGTCTTCAGATTCTAGGATCTGGGACGGCGTTTTGGTTAGTTCCGGGTATTCCGATCGTGACCGTGAGGTACCCTCTCCCCTTCCTGTAAACGTGTCCCGTGGTCTATCAGACTTCCGACGATCGTCCCGCCTATCCTCTCTTTTGTCATTCCTCGAGTAAGGCTGATTAGATGTCTCTGACCTTCCCCTGTTCCTGGACCCCCTACTGTCTCGATTATCATTCGAGTCTGAGATCTTACTTGACTCCTGCCTCTTTCTGACTGCATGGTTCATAGCTATTGACTTTTCTTGCTTGACGTACGCCTTAGCGATGGTCATCATTTCATCCATCGTCTGTGGATACCCTTTGGGACCGTGCAGTTTTCTCAGCAAACCGTCATCGTTCACTCCCATAGTGAATGCCGTGCATGCTAGTTCTTCTGTGAGTCCCGGGATTTGAAGCCGTTCCTTGTTGAATCGCACGATGAAGTGCTCCATGGATTCGTTGTCGCGTTGTCGAATATGCATGACTTCATCCCGGTATTTGGTATGCCTGCGCTGTTGGCTGAATTGTTGGGAAAAACCTCTGACAATTTCATCCCAATTGGCAACGGACCCCGAGGGTAGGCTATCCCACCAGACGCGTGCCGCCCCGACTAGCGTCTGGATGAACATGTGACAGTAAGCAGGCATGGGCCAGTCTTTTGACCTTCCCACTGATTCGAAGATGCTCAAATGGTCATCCGGGTCCCCTATTCCATCATACTTGCCGACTGTAGAGGGGAGTTTGAGATTCTGTGGTAAAGGAGCGTTGGCGATTCTTGGCACAAGCTTGGAGTACGTGACCGTCGCCGGAGGTCGATACGGTCTAGTAAGCTCTTCTTCATCATCGTCTCGTGATCCGTTGTGATCTCTTCCACCTGTCTGTGGCTCCGTTTGATTGGTGGGTGGAGTTAACTGGCCCCCGGCTTGTTGCCCTTGGACACCGTTCTGAGGAGGTATGATGGGAGCCGGCGTCCCGTCGTACGTCAGCCTCGTTCGCACTTCGTCCAGACGCGTCCCCGCGGTTCGGGGAATCTGGTTTTCTGCATTCCCCCAACCCGACATGGGTGCCATTGGCGGCGGATACATGTACGGGTAAGGGTATGAGTATGGGTTTCCTGCCATGGGTTGATACATGAAGCCATACGGGCTTGCTGGGTAGTATGGCATATAGGGCTGGTTTCCTGGTGTAATAGGGGTATAGGGAGTAACTGTCGGATGCATGAGTGTTGCCATGGGAGATGACATCATGGACGCAGTCACTGCCGCTGAAAACAGAGGTAAGCTGGCGGCGGCTGTCACCCATGACACGTTCGTTGCCGGGGGTAGTGACCTTCCGGTGCAATAGGAGTTGCTATGGGTCTTGTATAAGTGGTTGCCGGCATGAACCTGGGAAAAGGTGGAGCCGCCAGAGTTGTCTCAGTGGGCCTATGTTGGCTTGTTCCGTTACCAGCGGTTTGATTTGTGACGCCGAAACCCGGAGGTTGCTCCAGTACTATTTCCTCATCAACAGAATCTGCCGACGCTCGGTCTGCGTCTTCACCGTTTATCGCAGCCGAGTTTGGTGGGATGTCTTGTTCTGCCATGATTCTTGAATCTTGGTTTGAAGCCATTCAACTGGGTGGGAATGATCGTTCTCTGTCTTGTCTCCGTCCCACGGATGGCGCCAATGAAGAAGTATTTACCTGAGGGGGGTTATTCTTCTGTGTAGGACAGAGGCGTCACTCCAGCCCAATCTTATGGAAAAACCCTGTTCTGCAAAAGAGAACACCGTTAGGACTCGTCACAGGATAGGGGGTTATCCTGTGACCACCCTCCGGCGTGAGAATAAGTATGGCTTATAAGTATTGTGAAAGTAGGGAGAGTAGGTTAAGAGTAATTGCATGCCCTATTACGTTTACCTGTGTCTTCTTTATATAGCCAGAGCTATCCTCTATTATCGCAACGTTATTCCTCTGAGCCTGGAGATAATCATTATCGCCTTCTTTCCTTATAAACCGGTTTGGTTGTTCCAGGCCGATCTGTTATCGTTTATGCTTATTTATCGCCCTTGATCGTTATTGTTGTTCTAGAAGCGGTTAGGCCGACTTTAGTGGGCCTGATTTTATTGGGCCTTATTAACCTTGCATGTTATTGAGGTGGGCCAGCCCAGTCTGACTGGGCCCCTACCTCGTCACATAATTTATACACTCTTTAATTCTATTACTTTTTCTCGTCATCACGTTTACAGCCTGAACATGTATAGGTAGTGTTTGGTATGTAAGAGTGTGAGACGGAATGAAATGAATCATTGTCAAGGAATGAAAAATTGATGTTTGGTTGGCCAATAGAAGTGAATCACTCATTACACAGCACATTTCATTATCTCAAAATCACTTCATTTGCCTCATTTTTTTATTCCATTCCTCCTTTGTATTTTTTGTATTCCATTCACCATTCACAACCCTACAACCCACCATCAGCCACTGCCAATGCCACCCACCATTGTCATCGCCACCCACTCACCACAAACAACACAAATTGGTGTTTGATTTATCCATCGTCGCCACCAACCACCATCGATTTTATCCCTTCGCCACCCACTCACCACAACCACTGTTGCCACCACCCACCACATTCGTACCCACTGTCCCCCACTTACCACCGCCACTACCACCATCGTCGTCACCGACCACCATTGATTTTATTCCTTCGTCTTTTCATGCTTAACAAACAACACAAAGTAATTACTTGATTTATCCAACCCCCATTACCCCATCCATTCCATTACTTTACTTATTCAATTCTTTTAACCATTATATTACCTCATACCAAACATAACATAAGACTATGTGTTGTGGCTTGCGAGCGAACTGCTGCGAGCCACCAACTTTGCCACGTGGATCGCGTGAACCACAACACAAGTGAGTAAACGATGGTGCGAGTCAGCCACGAGCAAAAATATGACTGTTGTGCCATTTTCGAGCCGCGTGATTCATATATATAGGTTATGGGTTTCATACAGCACATGATATCACATTCTGAAGTATATAAAAGCCTTGTATTGGTGTATGATATTGGTCGGGCATATGGTTTCTAATTCGTGGGGTGTATGATTTTAAACACCTTCGATCTATATATATTTATTCGTCAACAGCGTACATCTCATCTCCCATGGTCTCTCCTAACTCTCATATTCCCCTACAACAAACACAATGCGTAACCGTCGCTACATCGCCCCTAGTGACGACGACGAAGACGAACCACCCGTTGACCCACGATCCAGTCAACGAAACAGAAAGCGTATAAAACTATACGAAGACGACGACGATCAACAAACAAGAAGATAAAAAAGATGATGAATCAGATGACAAGGAAGTGTCTCCGATTGTAGACGAGATTGACGCTAAGCCGATTGGAGATGTAATTAGGGTTTCAGGCAAAGGGAGATCGAAACGGAGTCATTATAAATCGTTTGAGTATGATGGACTTTGTTATGAGCTTGTGAGTACTGACCACTGAGTATCTATCTGGTTTACCATTGTTCATCATCTGTTGTTTGTGATCGACACGAAGATGATACGAAATTAGCGGGTCTGGGTTTAGTCTAAAACGGGTCGGGTGTGTTGGCGGATCAACCCGTTTAACTTTTTATGACGTTATTATAATTTAAAAAGAATTTGACATACTATTTTACAATAAAATATTTTTTTTTGTATACATCTGTTGTATAATTTTAAATTTAAAAAATAATATTTTATGTGTAAATAATAACAATAAAAATAAGGTCAAATGGGTCGTGTTCGGGTTGACCCGTGAAATTTCGGGCCGTGTTTGGGTTGACCCGTGAAATTTCGGGTTGTGTTTGGATTCGTATGTTTGACAAAAATTTTTGGGTTCAGGTTAGGATGGACCCACGAACACCACCTGTTTAACCTCTGATGTTATTGGATGCGTTGAGATTTGAGTGTGTTGATTTGTGAGTAGGATTTATGTAAGGTTGCATTAGTAGGTTCTATGCTAGATAGATGAAATGCTGAATTATGTTCCAGAGTACCTAGGTGTTGGATAAGGGTTTTGTCTTTCAAGTGGTGAGGGTTTAATCTATGTGTTGGACAAATTGGTTGTAAAATTAGAGAGTGTCTAAGTTGCCTGTTTAAAAAAAAACAATGTGATGGTTATATTAGTGGGTAGTTATTGTGTGTGAGTGATTGAGTGTTTTGTGGATAATCAAACTTGAGTACCTGACTGATGACATTCTATTACAAGTTCATAGATGTTGTCGTATCACGTTGGTGTTCTTCCAACGTCATGGATGTTATCGTGTACACTTACACAAATATAAATATATGTGTAGGCGTACACAATAACATGCATGACATTCATTGCAAGAACACCAATGTGATGCGATAACATCTGTCAATTTGTGATAGAATGTCATCAGTCAAGGTTGATTATTAACATAGATGCATACATGCATTATTACATACAATTACTAATTCAATAACATGATCATCACATGATTTAATTCAGGATGCCATGTGAAAACTGCTCATACAGATTTGTGCTGTTTTTATGAATGTGCAGGAGGATCCTGTTCTTTTAGCAGCTGCTGCTGAAGGACCAAACAAGAAGCCATATGTTGCCATAATCAAGGTATTTTAATTTGAGAAAAGCACGGAAAGAGAGCTTTTTTTGGGTGTGTAATACACCTATATGGTCATGTCTGAACAATTTCGCACATATAACGATGGGATATGCGACTTATCTTCTTTTACTCGTGCATTGTTTTTAGTCCCCTTAATAATAATGCACTTAAATCACAAGTACGTTTGTAATAATTAAAAAATACGGTAACCAATTAAATAAATAAACATCGCTTGTATAAGATATGCCAAAGTAGTCATCAATCTGACACTTAGAATTGTAAAAGCATTGACTGCAATTTTTAACATGAAGGCGTTTAGAATTCATAAGCACTGATTGCGCTTGTAACATGAAGGCATGTATTTCTTGGACATAACAAAACTTTATGTTTGGGGATTAAAATATTGCATACACATGATTGAAAACTACGACACATTAACAAAAATAGGATACGCAGAGACCAGATACGTGAGTATAGAAGACGATACATGAATCTGATTTGCGTATCATTTCTGGTTCGTTTTTTGCAGTGTCATTTGATGTAAGAAGTGATCTGCAGACAAGAATTCATGAATTTCATGGCTGTATGTGTAAAATTGTTTTGACATGACCGTAGTTGTATAACACACTAAAAAATGGCTATTTTCTTGAATTTCTCTTTTAATTTTCACAATATATTTCTAATGTTTGGTGAATGGTTTCTTATCTGTTCTAAAGTGTAAATTTCCTTTTATACACAGGATATTTCAGAAACGAAAGACGGGAGTGTGATGGTGCATGGACAATGGTTTTATCGACCTGAAGAGGCAGAAAGGAAAGGCGGCGGGAATTGGCAATCAAATGATACAAGGGAATTGTTTTATAGTTTTCACAGAGACGAGGTCCCAGCTGAATCTGTAATGCACAAATGTGTAGTACACTTTATTCCTGCAAACAAACAGATCCCTAGCCGTAAAGTACATCCCGGATTTATTGTTCAAAAGGTTTATGACACCATTTTTAAACGTCTTTATAAGCTTACAGACAAAGATTACGAAGACACCATGCAACATGAAATCGATGTTCTTGTCCAAAAAACAATGTCACGGATAGGAGACCTCCCGATATCAAGATTGATGATGATATAGTTGATCCAGGAGATCAATTAAAAAGTAAAAGGATGTTGAGGAGAAAGAGTATGTCATCATTAGACGTTACCAGAGATGAAGATGCGGCAACCGACAGGTCTGGACCGTTGTCAAGGTCTGAAACACCAGGAAGTTGCAACAGTGTTGCTTCCGAATATTATAATATTCTTGTTAAGTTCGATGTTGTCAC
The DNA here is from genome assembly GCA_030844895.1 of Ambrosia x helenae. Classification (NCBI taxonomy): domain Eukaryota; kingdom Viridiplantae; phylum Streptophyta; class Magnoliopsida; order Asterales; family Asteraceae; genus Ambrosia; species Ambrosia x helenae. The sequence continues at coordinate 3,751 of JAUTDX010003990.1, read as the reverse complement.
GGGTGATCAGCAACGCGATAGATGGTTAGAGAAGCTTCTAGAAACAGTACAGTTTGTATGCAATAATGTGGATGACAGTGGTGGAATTAAGAAGGAAATTGATGGAGTTAATAATCTGTCTCCAAATGAGCCTCAAGACAAAGTTCCAAATGTAAGCATTAATTTTTATTAGGTGAAATGTTCCCCTTTTATTATAAAAAAAATAGGAGAGAATAACCGATAATATTATGTTATGTTGCAGAATGGAATAGGATTACCTCCGGTGTGGCCTGATGATGCTGTCCGTGCTGTAGCTGCACTTGAGCAAGCCTCACACGAGTCTCTATCTTCAGATTTTCTGAAATATAATCAGAAATTGAGGCAGTTAGTATTTAATCTCAAGGTAAACACGTAATTATCAGGATAAAATAAATTGTGATATGTCTAATTGTATTTAATTTGCAGAAAAATGCACAGTTAGCCCGTCGCCTCCTAAAGGGAGAACTTGAACCTTCAAAAATATTGAACATGTCACCTATTGAGTTGAAGGTATGTGCATTCACTATCCTATTTAGTTGAAGTAAAAGAAAAAGAAAAACATAATTTTTACGTAGGAAAACATTTTTTAATATTGTTAGGAGGGATTGACGGCAGAGGAGATAGCAAGTAAAGAGCCTGAAGAGGGTGTCCAGGTGCAGGTAATTCTGATTAATAATATCTGCACATGTTAAGATGGAAAATGAGCGGGTCAGATAGGTTGGGTAACTGGTCAAATTGGATTTTGACCAAGACAAACTGTTTTTGCTGTGGGTCGAAACAGGTCGGGTTGGTTGACCAACAAACATATTGTGTCTGTCTTTTTCTTCTTTTACCAATAGTTGATGCGTTAAAATTGATTATAAAAGTCATGTAAATATGATAATAATAGTATTCTTAAAAAAAAATTTATCTGGCCATAAGATGCTTACAAAATACATTTTGGGCAATTTTTGACTGGTTCATCCATGTGTGGTTTGTCTCAGCTAATTTTTTTATATGACCGACCCGTTAGGGTAAAACCACCCAAATCGACCCATATGTTGGTAATTGGTTCGAAATGCCACTTCAAGCAGATATGACTGTCACTGCAAATGACAACAAACAGAACTTTACTTGTTTCTAGTGCTATATCTCATTCTAGTTAACTAAAACTAGCACATATCAAAAAGATTTTGGGCTTTGTTTTGTTAATTATTATTTACGTGCCAGATGACCGACGCTCGCTGCAAAAGATGTACAGAGAAAAAAGTACGTTTGGCAGAGATCATCTCCGGTGGCCATGCAGACCGATACCAGGTTCGTGCTGCATGCCATGTTACATAATTAATACAATCTTCAAAAAACCCATGTTCATGTTCATGCTTTTGCAGCTCGAATGCAGCGCATGTGGTAACATGTGGTATGCTTCTCAGGACGAAGCATCCACACTTACAATAAACGGGCCGGGCTCAGCAAAGAATGTAGGAACAGCACCATGGGCCACTGCCAAGTTTGAAGATGTCGAAAAGAAATTGGTGAGCCCTCGTGCCAACGCGTCTCTTGGAAAACCAACTGATCTTGTCACTACACTCGAAAAGCAGAAATCGTTGAACAAGTCGAGGCCCGTAGATCAAGACAAACAACCACCACCACCAACTGATCCCATAAACAAATCATGATGTTTGAATTATTAGGTGTCTAAATGTAGGTTTGAAAATCCAATAAACTATAAAAACTGCTAAAAACAATACTCAATAAACTCTTGTGAGGAAAGAGGAATAGTATACCTGACCATTTTTTTAATAATATTTATTATTATAATAATAGATTTTTAGTGGGTTGTTTGAACACCAAGACTTCTTGCAATCTTTGAACATGGTATGAAAGTAGGGGTAGGTTCATTAAACATTTTTTAGTGTAGTTTTGCACATGTGCATTTCATGTCATTGCTCGTCGACCTGCTTCTATTTGTCTAGATGTGATCCAAGCGGGTTCAGTGTGCATTGGTCGGTTTTATGCTTTAACCAAACCAAAAACCGAATCTTTGGATTTTTCAGTTTTAGGTAACCGATTGGTTTGGTTTTCAGTTTTATGTATGAGTTTGGTTAACGCCGATTTTTGGCCTTATTTTTGCGCTAAAGATAAATTTGCCCAAAAATAACGAATTTGTGACATAAATCCAATAACAAACATTGTGCAATTTGGTTTTGTACGGTTCGGTTTTTTTTGGTTAAGCTTAGTCGGTTAATCTGTTTTTTGGGTTCGGTTAAATGTACTTTTTTCTAAGGTTTTGAACAAAGACATGTGTACAAAGGCTAGTCGGAACTTTAAAGTACGACGATATAAAATAAATTTTACACAGTTAAAATTTAAAATTTTCATAATTTATTTTTTGTTTTAAATAAATGTAAAGAAAAATGGTAACAAGCAATACACTTTTCCACGAGCTTCCATAGTTGACAATTGAGTACAAGAGAACAAGATTATTCGTAGTCGTCATATAACAAATTATTAACAAAACTTAATTTAATAAACATCCTTAGAGGAAAGGAAAGTTGGACACATCATTGTTATGTTATGTCATCTCTGTTAGATCCATCGTTATAATGTGTTCGACGTGCATTAGACCCTCTAAAATTGTGTTTTTTATTTATTTATAAAAAGCGGAGATCGATGTAAATTCTCGAATTCATAATGTAAATTTTTAAAACAAATGAAGAGCTCTAAATATACTAGCGATTAAAAGTCGAATGGTTGTATCTTGTCTGCTCCTGTCTAATACCTTATTAGTGAGGTTTTTTATTAATTAAATTGTTGTCGTTATAAAAAATCGAACATTCGATTACATTCATTTGAATATCCAATTCTGACCTATTTATTTAATTTCTTATTAATTACATGTCATGTGACAAATATATAAATTAATTAGGGAGAAAAATTGTATGTTAAAACGGGTCAATTCGAATCTACTGAAATTATCAAGTCACAACATGTTACTAATATAAAAGCTATTTACTAGCCTAAACACGAGGTTAACATCTATTCGCTATCGTCGCCAGCACCACCTCCACTGTCGTTGATGCCAACATCGCCGTCAACACAACCACTCATCACCGTCAACAGCACATAATTACCACCTCTACCATAGTCACACACTCACACCCGAGACCACCTTGTCGCTAACGCCATCACCATCTCTCCGTGGCCATCTCCATGTATCGCTAGTTGCCCTAGGCACTGGCCGTCATAACTTATGCATATGGTTTTAATACTTTTTCTAAAATAATTCACATTTCCATTTGTGTTTATTTTGATGAAACCCTATATGGACCAAAACATTATTATTAGTTCTTTAAATGAGTTGTACTTGTACTATGAATTATTTAAACATTTTTTTGAACGACCAACGAATAACAGCTCGGATACCTAAGGTAACCCAATGGTAAAAGACTTACTCATTACGCTCGCGATTGCAAACATTACTGGGTAGCATAAATCCACCATCTCAAGTTTTGAAAAAAAAACCCACATACCGAAGCTCGCTGCGCTAAAATCCTATTGAGATTGAATTCAAATTTGAGAACTCCGCCCTCAAGCTACTTCCCATTCATTACAAGTTGAGCTATACACCTAATCTGAAATTATCAAAACCTTTAATTCGACATCCTCTTTCTTTAATCATCCTTGTATGCATATTGACTTCTAGAAAAACCTCCTTAACTCCCTCCAATTTATTACAGTAAGTAGATTTTTT
>JAUTDX010003989.1:0-27192 GCA_030844895.1 Ambrosia x helenae | reverse complement strand
GTTTTTAGATGTAGGTTGTGTATATTTTTTGGTGTAACTATGTTTACATTGGTGTTTTTTGTTGTTTTTAGGCAAGTTTTTGTTTGTTTACATTGGTGTAACTGATATATTACATGGTTTGTTTCTTAAAAGATCGTGAAAGGGTATATTACATTGGTGTAAGAGATATAATTGCTCTCAAATTTATAAATATATTACATGTTTTGTTTGTTTAAAATTTGTTGTTTTACATTGGTGTAATGATATATTACATGTTTTGTTGTTTAAAATTTGTGTAAGGGATATATTACATTGGTGTAAGGGATATAATGCACTAGTGTAAATAAGTACACTAAAAATGGATGATGGTGACTGATGTGATTCTGTTTTGTGTGGAGAAGGAGTGATAAACAATTATCAATCTATACCTAAAATACCCTTAAGGCATATTATTTTAATTAGAAATTATAATCAGATTTTATAATCCACAAAATGACAAAACAATTCCTAGATGAAATCTCAACCATTGAATGCTCAAGATCAAAGGTCCAAAAGAGTTCCTATGGTTCTCACAACTCACATGGGTTTTCAAAGTATCCTAACCCTATTTATATATATAACATATTTAAGAGTGAATCTATTTCGTACTAGAAACCCTAATCGCCAAAAAGTAGAGAGACTGAGAGGTGTTTGGGATTGAGTTACAAAACAGCTTAAAGCTGTTTGTCTACCACAAAAACCACAAAAGCACTTTTGGTTTTGGCTTTTTGATATAGGTTAAAAAGCTGTTTTCAAAAAGTCACAAATCCGGCTTTTGGCTTTTGACTTTTGACTTTTAGAAAAAAATTACAAATTTATCACCCATACAACCAATATTCACAATAAGTTAAGCGAAACACTTAAAAAAATAACAATCTATTGACTTTTTGACGTTTCCCAACCCAAAAGCTAATCCAAACACTTTTTTTAAAACTCCTTTTTCAAAAAGTCATAAGCCAATAAGCACTTTTGACCAAAAGCACTTTGCATTTCAAACTCAATCCCAAACACCCTCTGAGATGAAAAACTAATGGCGTGTATTAGAGCTTTAGAGGTGCACAAAATTCCCGAATCCAAAAAAAATACTTGAACCCGGGTATTTTAAAAGCCGGTTATTTAATACCCGAACCTGACCCTACCGGTAGGGTATTTTAAAAACCCAGGTATTTATTATCAAACGAAGGCGTTAATAAAGACGATAAATTACTCCATTATCAACGAAGACTTAACTATCTATGTTTTTTTTTATCACTTGTACTTAGGGGTGCTTAACGGGTCGAGTTCGCAGGTTGGTGGGTCCAACCCGACCCGAACCCGAAATTTTTACATGAACCCGACCTGAACCCAAAAATTGTGACATACATATGAGTCCGAACCAGACCTGAATATTCTTGAGTTGACCCGAACCCGACCGTTCAACGAATTTTTTTATTTTTTCGCAAACTAATGTTTAAAATTAAAATTTTACTACAAAAAACACACACACACACACACATATATATATAACATTTATGTTTTTATTTATAAAATCTCATACCAATTTCTATTTTAAGTTATAAGTGTAGCATAAAATACCTAACCAATTTAATTTATAATATAAAACATATTGTAAAAAAACAATATATAGTATAAATAGGTTTAAACGGGTCAACCCGTCAACCCGCCCGGGTTGACCCGAACCCGACCCGAAACCCATTTAAACTAAACCAAACCCGCTAATTCGTGTTAGGTTCGGGTCGTGTTTTCGGGTCGTATCGAAAATTCACACCCTTACTTGAAAATAGGTATCTAGTACCCGAAAATGGGTATACCCGAAACCGGGTATTGAAAACCTGAACCCGAATCCGACCTGAACTTGGTATATAGGGTATGGCTTTTCACGAAAATACCCTACCGAACCCGACCCGGTTATTTCGTAATATCCGGTTATACCCTACCCAATCATACCCAAACCCGGATACGTAACCAAACCCTGGTATTCAAAAAATCCGATTTTGTGCACCTCTAGCGTGTATGAGTCATCTTGAAGACGTACCCACTCCCATACTCCAGCCCAGCTAGCCAATCGCAGCAATAGCCCAGCTCCAAAGCCCAAATATTCAAAATTAGCCCAGCAAAGCTTCAATTGTGGTTTACCCATTTACCCGCCGCTTACTTATAATTCTCGTTGGTTTTTAATAATACATTAATTGAGCGGTAAAAATAAAAACATGAACAACAATTAGACATATATCAATGAGTTAAATGCCATTTTCGTCCCTGAGGTTTGACACTTTTTGCCAGTTTCATCCAAAAGTTTATTTTTTCTCATCTGGACCCAAAGGTTTTCAAATACTTGCTTGTTTCATCCAACTCGTTAACACCGTTAGTCTCAGTCAGTTAAATAAGGGCAATTTTGTCATTTGGCCTGTAAAGTGAAGGGCATTTTTGTCAAATCGTATGTTTTTAATCCCAACCTTATTTAAAACACCCAAAGTATTTCACCCCCAAATTGATCCAAATCATCTTCTTTCTTTCAAATCCTAATCAATCAAACCCAAAAATTATCCCAATGATGATTCTTCCCTTCGTCACCACATCACAGTCTTCCCCAGCAAATCCTAAACAGTTTTCCCTCCAAACGTCTCTAAACGTGCGTTGTCGCTGTTGTCTAACACCACCCACAATTATAATTACTCCAAGCATTGACTTTCATTTGAAATGAAACAAGCAGCCAGCCAAACCCATCTTCCATTGTCCATCTTCTTCCTTCCATGTAGGCATATACACAGATGCACAAATCTGGTTTCTAGCCTGTAACCGATTGCGATCGAATTAACTGGGTATAAATGGGTTTGGAAGTTTGACCAGAATCAAACCGGTTTAAATGTAAGTGATTTTTTGTTTTAAATGCAAATTTTACATAAACATTAGTGAAACATTTACAATATTTCCGTAATTTTTAATCAACATTTTCTAAAAAAAAATATTTGCATCTATACATTTTGAGGAATTAGAACAAAGAATATTTGCATCTGGATACTTTAATTTTGATCTAACGAAAATTAATGTTTGACCACAAACGTCAAAATGTTGTAGACATGAATGCCATTCCAAAGAGGACAGCCTTAAGTCCTTAACAGCCCAATATAATGGGCTAATGAATCTGTTAATAGACGAAATGACAAAATTGCCCTTATTTAACTGACTGAGACTAACGGTGTTAACGAGTTGGATGAAACGAGCAAGTATTTGAAAACCTTTGGGTCCAGATGAGAAAAAATAAACTTTTGGATGAAACTGGCAAAAAGTGTCAAACCTCAAGGACGAAAATGACATTTAACTCTATATCAATATTAGCTAGCAATGTGGGCCCACCACATGATACGTCGTGGAACATAGAAACTTCTAAGGGTGTGAATGATTAATTTAGTTGGGTAATTACTTTCAACCAAAAACAATATCATCGGGTAATCGATCTTATTAACCAGTCGACAAATTAGTTCAATCAATGTTTTCACAACCGAATCGAACGTCAAACTGGTCCAACCGATCTGACCTTGACGAACCGCCCAAGAAACCCATTAAAATTAGAACTTAAAAAAAGAAAAACGATTCAACCCCTTCAAAACCCAGTTCGGCCGGCTGGTTTCCCAGACGATCGGCCCAACTATCGGTTCGTTGCACAAGCGATCCAATTCGTTGACCCGTACCGGATGAGGTCTATTTTTCCCGGTACCACTGGTCAATCGGTCTGTTCTGGGTCTAAAAACACCGAGTTCAACTTATTTGGTTCGGTTGTCGGTTTTCAATTCGCTTCAGTTCATCTTGATTAATAACCAAAACCAAATTCTTGCTAAAAATTTTGCTTAGGAAGACATAAAATGGGGGTATAAACAATGAAACGGAGGTATAAAAGTTAAGAATATACGAATGGTTAAGTTTCAATTTGGATAATTTCGATTTTTAAGTTAATTCAATTTTTGGTTAATGCAATTTTCAATTTTTGTCGGTTTGGTTACGTATGTTTTTAATCGTTTTAGTTAACGATTCAACCATTGCACATTCCTAGATATGGTTAATCACGTAACACATAACTTTTTTTAAAACTAAGCAATAATAGAGTAAACTTAAATTTGTGCCCCTTTGATTTTAAGCCAACATCATCTTAAGTAACTACTTTTAAAATCTTCTTGATGACTCCCTCTGGTATATTTTGTCTAACGTCCTATGTCCCTCTCACAAACTCCTGTTACTTTTAACGTTATTTAGAAGGGTATTTTTGTAAACATACTATGAACCTCTCCTAAGAGCATTCACATTAGCTCCTTCATAATGGTGTGAGTGTGATCTCTATATTATATAGAGTGGGTATAAGTGGTTGTGAGTAGAGGAGAGAGAAAATATTTAGAGGAGACACTATTCACTAGTAAATTTCGAGGAGATACTGTTCATCCTCCATAATTGTTTAATATTTTTAGAAGTGGTTGTGAGTAGAGGAAAAAGAAAAGGTAATGATAAAAATATAGATTAAATATTATTAAATAGAAAAGAAGAGAGAAAGATAATGATTTTTAGTGTAATTATAGAGACAGAGATAGAGTAGCTACAGTGAATGCTCTTAAATTTCCACAATTGTGTCCCTAGGCTAACCGACAACCACTTTCACCACCACCACCACCACCCAGATCCATTCACCACGACCACCCATTAATCTCTTTGACTTTATGGATTGAACCTATAGTTAGTACATTGGGTGAACCCATAACAAACCTGATGAAATGCTTCAATGGTTAAGTCTCCCACCTACAACAAGAGGGTTTTGGTTTTTGTTTGAGACTTTGTCACAACCCGACCAAGGTGGGCCTGGTCGAAATACAGATTGGTACCAAACTTGCACAACGGAAGTAACATTTGTTCAATAATAATAATTTATACACTTTCTAGTTCTAAATTAATACAACTCAAATAATAATAATTAAACTAAACTACTGCGTGGACGAATCGTGGCACTCGTCGAAGCATTCCAGGATGTATACTTCACTAGATCTCTACTGATGCTTAGCTCTAATCCTCAAGTAGCATAATCCCTGTGTCATGTAGCTCTTCCCAAATGTCTACACGTTCCCTGAGCTCACATATATATATACCTCGTTCCTTGATTCCAATCCAGAAGTGGTACCTGAACACATGCTTAAAAATAGGTTTGGGTCAACAAATATGTTGGTGAGTTCGTGTGTGCATTAAGCTGGTTTTCAATAAGCTCATCTTCTCAAAATAGTTTATCATTCGAAAACAAGTTTACTTAGTTTAACACAAAGCATGTTTAACATTCCAAAACAAGTTTAATACGGTTTAACACATGGTTGCACTGGTGATGTACAAGCCACACCTCAAACCAGACACTGAATCCATCTGCTCTCATTATGGATTCCCATGGCAGAATACGTGTCACAAACCTCAGTGGAGGGTTCCCCGGGTTTCCGGGTCCACTGTGTGTGGGGGTTTCCCCAAGTAGTACTACCCACATATTAAGTGGCCCAATCTCCCGTTGGGTTAATGAGTGTGAAGGTTCGGTATTCGAGAGCACACCTTGTCACATCAAACTGGGTTATCATTCTGGTTTTTATACTGGAAGCATATGTTCACCCCAAAACAGTTTAAAATAGAAAAAGAGGGGAAGTACACGAGACTCACCTGGAAGCAATGCATATGAATATTTTATAATAATCGAGGCGCCTGATATCTCGTACTAATATTCTCCTGTTGAAATCCTGAGTCGATAATTATTATTAGTCTTAGTTTTCATCGATTAATGGTTATGCGTGTGGGACGAGCTCATACGTACAGTTCTTATTAATATAGTTTTATTGTTAGTAGCTCGGTTATATTATCTAATGAATGGTGCGCCTCTTCCAGTTATCCGAAGTTTCATCATTATAAGCTTGGTAGACGCCTTATGTTCTTAGTCCACTCCTAAGTGCCGAGGTACATTGCCATATATATATATATATATATATATATATATATATATATATATATATATATATATATATAGGCTATGTATCCTAATGAAACTTGGTTGAGTTGGAGAAACCTTTGAAACCCATTGTATGATCCCTATTGAGCCACGTCTTATGGAATTGAAACAAACAAAAGGGTAATTAAGTAATTTAATCTTCATTTCTATCTCTCCTCTGCAGCAAATCTGACCCTCTTTCCCCTCCCTCTCTCTCTCTCTCATTACAAAGTTATATCTTTCCTCACTCATCACATCTTCAATTTCATCTATCTCTTTCCTCTTTCTCTCTCTCTCTCTCTCATATGAACGTTTGAATTTGTTCATAACTTCCTATAGTTTTTTTTAGTGTTACAGCAGTGAAAGTGGTGAGGCGATGGCTAATGGGACTGTGTCACCCACTAAATCTAACAATGATGTAAGTGAGAAAAAATATGAGAAAATGGTGGAACTTGAGGACAAGTGTGAGGATACAGAAGATAAGGTGAAGGATAAAAGCTAAGAAGTCAACGCTAGGTTGAAAGTTGTTAGTTTTATTGGAAAGTTGTTATTTTTATTGAATCTTGTTAGGTGATCTATGGCCGAAGATTGTACCACTGTTCAGATCTATGGCTGAAACGTTTCAGATCCAGCGATGGGTTCAATAAATGGGATGGGCAGACCCGAATATAGAAACCGGGTCAAACATCGGATCTCATGTTTTATTGTTGTTCAGCAGAAAAGATTGCCAATGTAAGGTGAGGGGCAAAATGGTAATAATAATAATAATAAAAATGGAGGAGGAGATAAAGAGAAGAAGAAAGAGAGCAGTGGTCCAGCAGTTGGGTTTGAGAGTTGTTTAGCTTTGTTGATGGGTTGGATTATGTATTGATGGGAATTGGAATATTTGGTGCTTTTGTTCATGGTTGTTCTTTGCCTATTTTCCATAGATTCTTTGATGATCTTGTTAATTCATTTATTTGGGTCCAATGCAAATAATATTGAGTTAAGTGTTAAAGGTAACACCTTTTTTCTTTCTTTGCACAAATATTTGTTTGTTTAAAGATGAGTCAATGCAAATAATATTGGTAACACCTTTTTCTTTCCATAGAATATTCTTTGCTGATCGTGGAGTAAAGTTTTTTTCTTTTATATTCGACGGTTTCCTTTTTTTTGCTAAAGTAAATCGATATTTATTTTTTCCGATTATTCTTTGAATCACTATTATCATTCATTTGAGTAGTTAGAAAAAATTAGCTCATATTTTTTGAATCACTATTATCATTGTTCAAAGTAGTTAGAAAAAATTAGCTCATATTGAGTAGATTGTAAACTGTACCATTAGGTTTGTTTAAATTGGTTGCCACCCGCTAACAGTACAAAATTTTTAAGGGTTAATATAAATTTTTAATGATGTCTACCAATTTATGGGTAATCTAAAGTTAAGAGATGGATTTGCGACAAGGGTCTCAATTTTAGAACTTGCTTTAGACCCCCTTAAACGTCGAGCCGGCCCTGGTCCAGACGTCATATTTTATAAGTTTATATTATTTATAGTTATTCAAAAGCTTGCATAAATAATACATTTTTATAAGTTAATAATTAGATGAAAAAGAAAAAGGCATAGTCATGCTGTTGTAAATACTAGTAGCAATACAGTGTAAGTTATGTCGGTAGACGGTAATTCTAACTACATATGTAACTGGAAAATGGTACATTACGTGGCTAGTAAATGTTACATATTCATGGTGTTTGTAAATACTAATAGAACTACACTTTACTTTATGTCGGTAGTCGGTCACTCTAGTTACATATGTAACTTGAAGTTGGTACATACGTGGCTAGGTGCTACCAGAAACTGTTACAAACGTAGATAATAAAAGGTACATATGTGCGACAGGCGCTAGCAAATATCTTCAACTGTAACCATGAAGTTTCTTATGTAGGTTGGAAAAAAGAAAGTTCCGAAAAAAAATTATGACTACATTTATTGTTTTCTAAAAGCTATTCACTTGGTTTTTTTTTTGTCATTTGTAATATAGAAAACGTACCTTATATCCCGACAATTATATCGTTTATTTAATACTAATATGCATAATATTTTTTTTAACAAGATTAATGTTTTTAAAAACCATTTAACAAATTCCATTTAAACAAGTCAAAAAATAGGACGAGAAACTGTGCCTAAAGTCCACTTCAACAAGTCAAAAAATAGCTCTTAAAATTTATTGAGAAATGAGAATTATATTAACACATTAAATAATTGTAGAAATATTAAAGTAACTTGTTATCATTATTTAACAAAAAAAAAAGCCATGGTCAGTTGGTAGATGACATAAACACACAGTATACCAAGAAAAAGACACTCATTTTCTTCGGTTCTATGGAACGAATTCTAGGTGTGAGAGAGAGAAATAGATGTGTTTGTATTTTGTAAACTATAGAAAAAAGGTGAATATAAATTGAAAGCTTTCAATTTGAAATAAGGAGAGAGAAGATGATTTGATGTCTTCTTGTCAGGTTATCATTACCTAGGGAAAAGAAATGTAAGAAATCAAATACCAAAATTACCCTTTTGTGTCTTTTAACTTCAAATCATTTGACTTTTTGAAATCAGAATAGCATGGTTCAATCTCAGCCTTTCATCAAGTGTGATCGACGGCTACTATAGAGTTTCATGGGTTTCTCCAACTCAAGGGGGTTTCTATTTTATCTATATCCTATATATATATATATATATGTTTGTTTGTACTTAGTATGGTTAGAACTACATTCCAAAGTTTAGGTGTCAATTTTGTTTGTGTCTAAATCTTGTTCATGTTCCAAGTCCGTGTCCATATGTCATATTGACTCCCTAACTTCACTAATGTTGGTTATTAATAGGTCTGGATCTTCAAGTTTTTAATGTCCATGGTTTCCAATGTAGCCTTTATTCTAATTCCAAGGTTGCAGTGTCTAAGCCTAGGTATATAAGTTTGTAACTAGTATACGTTGCTCATTTCTTAATTCTAATTTTATATCCTAGTATTGTTATGTCTAAAACCTTAAGCTCTTAATGTTTAAGTCCTTGTTCAATCGTCCAACTAAATGGGTAACAGTGTTTCGATGCTCTGAGTGTCTTATGTTGATGTCTAATAGAGGATACGTAATTATAGGAATGATTGTATTTATTTGTATTTGAATATCTCATGATTATCTCTATCCAAAGATAGAGAACCCTTTGTATTATTATAAATATTGTAAATCAATACAAGAGAGGCAAGGATTAACCTCTTTCATGGTATCAAACCTAAACTAATCTCCTACTTTCTTGCTGCCGTCGCCCACCATCTTCTTCTCCTGCTTTACGATCGGCAGCCCTATATTCCGATCCTTCACCTGTTCTTTCTTCCCTCACCATGACTTCTCCTGCCACTAACTCTACCATCATCCCTTCCCTCACGGTTGAATCCAAACTGCACCCTGCAACAACCGTATCCAACATTCAAAACTATGTCCCCATAACCCTTGAAATTGAATCTTCTCAATACGCTTCATGGGCTACTTTGTTCAAGATTCACCGCAAGGCTTTCATGGTTGATAACCATCTCAAGCCGAGACCTCCTCCCACTGATACGGAGTCGTCCACTGCTTCTGAAGAATGGGAACGCCTGGATGCAATAGTACTTCAATGGTTATACCGCACGGTCTCGAATGATATCCTGCATACTATTATTAATAATATCTCTAACGCATATGAAGCGTGGGTTGCTATCGAAGATCGTTTTCACGACAACAAGGCGGCACGAGCAATTTATCTTATGCAGAAATTCTCCAACACTCGTCTGGATGGGTTCCCCAACATGTCCGCCTATTGTCAGGCTATCAAGGTTCTAGCAGATCAGCTCGCAAACGTGGATGCACCTGTTGACTCTGACCGACTGGTTCTACAACTCCTCGCGGGTCTTAATGCCGAGTACGAAGGTATATCAACTATCATACAAAACACTCACCCGTTACCATCCTTTTATGTTGCCCGATCCAAACTTATTCAGGCCGAGACAAACAAATCCGAAAGAGCCCTACACACTGCCCAAACTGCCTCCAATGCCCTCTCGGCAACTACCCAAAACCACCCTACTACCACTCCCAACCCTGACACCCACCACAACCGCTCACAAAATTCAACTCCTTTTGTCCGGGGACGCGTAGGTCGCACAGGCCGTAGAGGCCGTGGCCGAGGTGGCTTCGGACGTCCAAACCAACCATTTCCTTTTTGGTTTAACCAATATCCTCCCTGGTTCCCTACATGGCCCCAATTCCCACCTGCTGGATCGGCCCAACAACAGACACACCAACAGGCCCAACAAAACCCCTTCCCTTGGTTTACTTGGCCCGCGTCCCTCCCAGAACCACTATGCGGCTTATAGCCCGACAGACATCCAGCAGGCTATGTACACGATGTCCCTCCAGCAGCCCGACCTGACACAGTATATGGACACTAGTGCATCCTCTACCATGACTCACGAGCAAGGTGATTTTCACTCCTTTTCTAACTCTTGCATTCCTCATAGTATTATTGTAGGTAATGGTAATACCATTCCGGTAATAGGACAAGGCACAAAATACCTGCCCCCACCATTCCCACCCTTTATACTAAAAAATGTCCTATACTCACCCAAATTAGTTAAAAACCTTATTTCTGTTCGTCGCTTTACTAGGGATAATTCTGTGTCTGTTGAATTTGATCCGTTTGGTTTTCTTGTGAAGGACCTCAAGACGCGGGCTCCGCTCCTGCGATGCAACAGCAGCGGTGATCTCTACCCTCTGGTGCTCGGGTCCTCCTCTACCATACCCACTGCTCTAGCTGCCATCACTGCTGACCTATGGCACCAACGTCTTGGCCACCCAGGACGTCAACCTTTGCTTTCAATTAAAAACAATAATTCTATTTCTTTTGATCATTTGCGTAATAATGTTTGTGACTCATGTGTTTTGGGTAAAAGTATAAGACTTCATTTTTTTTCCTTCTACTACTTTTACTGTTTTACCATTTGATATTATTCATAGTGACGTGTGGACATCCCCTGTTATTAGTTCTTCTGGTCATAATTATTATGTTCTCTTTTTGGATGATTTTTCAAATTTTTTATGGACCTACCCGCTCACCCACAAATCTAATGTTTTCTCCGCCTTCACCCAATTCACATCCACTATCACCACTCAATTTAACCGCACCATAAAAACTTTTCAATGTGATAATGGTCGTGAATATGTAAATAACAACTTTCAAACCTTTTTTTACCACAAATGGCATCCTTTACCGCTTGTCTTGCCCATACACATCTTCACAAAACGGTAAAGCTGAAAGAAAAATACGCACTATCAACAACCTTATTCGTACCATCATGTCTCATGCGTCACTACCCACCCATTTTTGGCACTTTGCCTTAGAAACCGCCACCTATCTCCTTAATATTCTCCCCACCACCACCACCAAAACCAAAACTCCCACCGAAATTCTTTACAATACCACCCCTACCTATGACCATCTTCGCGTCTTCGGATGCCTTTGCTACCCACTCACTCCCTCCTCCACCATTCACAAGCTTGACCAACGTTCCCACCCGTGCGTCTTTCTCGGTTACCCTCCTACCCATAGGGGGTACCGATGCCTTGACTTGAAAACCAAACAGATCTACATCTCCAGACACGTAGCTTTTGACGAGACCACCTTCCCATTTAAACTAACCATCGACCCCACCCCACAATACTCGTTCCTTGAACCTACCTCTGCCACATTTCCTCACCACCTTTCCCCTCACATACACACTCGGCCCAATCCTGTCCCACCCCACGGCTCACCCACACAGGCCCAACCCAATGCCCAAGCCCAACACGACTCACCTCCTAACCCACACACCCCACTTCGGCCCACTCAACCCACTGTCCACCCGGCTACACCTCACCAACCCCAACCCACGGACCCCACCCCTACCCAGGCCACCGTCCCACCTTCTGCCACACCAAGCCATCCTCCACCACCCGGCCGAACAATTCACACCCGCTCCGTGAGCGGCATTTACAAACCAAAACAACCCTTTAACTTACATACCTCCACTACCCCAACCATTGTTCCCGTACCAAAAACACCCACCGATGCCTTAAATATTCCGGAATGGTACAATGCCATGTCTACAGAATACAATGCATTAGTTAGGAATGGGACTTGGGAATTGGTGCCTCGTAAGCCTGACATGAACATTATTCGTAGTATGTGGTTGTTTAAACATAAATACAGGTCGGACGGCTCATTGGAACGATACAAAGCTCGATTGGTGTGTGATGGTCGATTACAACAGGTTGGTATCGATTGTGGTGAGACATTTAGCCCGGTTGTTAAACCGGCTACGATTCGGACGGTTCTCTCTATTGCTTTATCTAAGCATTGGTCTGTTCATCAACTGGACGTCACCAATGCCTTTCTTCATGGGAATCTCCATGAAACCGTCTTCATGTACCAACCCATGGGTTTTCGTGACAAACGATTCCCCGATCATGTCTGCTCCCTTAAGAAATCGCTCTACGGTCTTAAACAGGCCCCTCGTGCCTGGTACCAGCGATTCACTGACTTTGTGCTCACCATTGGTTTTCAGCACAGCAAGAGTGACGCTTCTCTATTCACACTTCACCAGGGCTATCACACAGCCTACTTACTCTTATATGTGGATGACATTCTTCTGGTTACTTCTTCTGACAAACTTCGTCACTCTCTTATGGCCAAGCTCGCAGGCGAATTCGCCATGAAAGACTTGGGCCCTCTCAGTTATTTTCTGGGCAACTCAGTGTCTCGCACTTCAGACACCATGTTTCTTTCACAGCATACCTATGCATCTGAGATTATTAGTCGCGCAGGCATGCAGGCCTGCAATCCCGTTGCCACACCAGTTGACACCAACAGCAAGCTCAGCTCCACTGTCAGCGACTTATTTCATGATCCGACTCTTTATCGTAGCCTCGCAGGTGCTCTACAGTACCTCACGTTTACGCGCCCAGACATTTCATACGCAGTTCAGCAGGTTTGTATGCACATGCATGCCCCTCGGGTCGATCACTGGAATGCTCTTAAGCGAATTATATGGTATATCAAGGGGACTCTAACCTTCGGCCTCCAGCTTCACGGCTCCTCCTCCCAGTCTCTCGTCTCCTACACCGACGCGGACTGGGCTGGTTGTCCCGACACCAGGCGTTCCACCAGTGGCTATTGTATTTATTTCGGGGACAGTCTCATCTCCTGGTCCTCGAAACGACAGAGTACCGTCTCTCGCTCCAGTGCCGAAGCAGAATATCGAGGAGTCGCTAATGTGGTTGCGGAAATTTGTTGGCTACGAAACCTTCTCCTTGAGTTACAGCATCCTCTATCTCGCGCAACCTTGGTCTATTGCGACAACGTCAGTGCCATTTATTTATCAGGGAACCCGGTGCAACATCAACGCACCAAACATATCGAGCTTGACATCCACTTTGTCCGCGAACAGGTACAACGCGGTAACGTACGGGTTCTCCATGTGCCATCCAGATATCAGATTGCTGACATATTCACCAAAGGCTTGCCCCGGATTTTATTTGAAGATTTCAGAGACAGTCTCAGCATCCGGTCCCCTCCCGCTTCGACTGCGGGGGTGTAATAGAGGATACGTAATTATAGGAATGATTGTATTTATTTGTATTTGAATATCTCATGATTATCTCTATCCAAAGATAGAGAACCCTTTGTATTATTATAAATATTGTAAATCAATACAAGAGAGGCAAGGATTAACCTCTTTCAATGTCGTAATTGTCCGAGTCAATATATCTTATGATCCGAAATTCCAACATCCCAAGCTAGTAGGCGAGTTTAGTTATTCCATGTCAAGTTTCTAATTGTCATATGTCCCTCTCTAGTCCAAGATGTCCATCTCCAATATCCAATCCAAGGTATACACTAATGTCATGTCTAACCCATGGTCTTGGTCCGTTACAAGCTCGTCAAGTCCCACACGCGACGCTATATAACATGTAAAGGTTTATAATTATATATCTATAGTCGACAAGTGATCAGGTTTCGATTATACCTCTAGTTCGGATTACTATTCGGTTAACCGCTGCTGACTCGGCTGACTGTTGACCCTGTTGACCGTCGTTGACTTTGGTTGACCTTCAGTTTGACCCGAGCTCTGACCCGAACCTTGCACCAACACCCAACTGGCACCCCGGCATCAGTCACCTCCACAGTTTCCTGCCACCAACACCCTGACCGTAACCATCACTTTCCCCGTCATCGGACACTGCTCGTTTCCATCACCGCCACCGTCAATCGTCGTCTTCCTCCCGAGTTCTCTCTCTCCCTCTGTCGCTCCATCTTCCTCTTTTATTTCTCTCTCTAGATCTGGTCGCCTTTCTCTCTCTCTACGGTTTCTCTCTCTAATTCTTGCTCTCTCTCTACAGATCTGATTGTGAGTGAATGGGTTCGTGGGTGTGTTGTTGGGGAACGGAGCCATCGGGGCTCCTCCGTGAACGACCGGGAACCCACCTCCTCTCTCGGCTCCTTCCCTCTCTCTACTGAATGTATATTTGTGTGTGTGGTGTAGGTGTGCAGAGAAAATGAAGATCATAGACATGAGTTGGGATTTTTATAATAAATTGGATAATGAGGTGTGTCCATACGTGAGTTTACAAGGAGCAAGTGTTTTTATTATATGATGCAATGGGGCACATGGCAAAAGTGCCATGTGTCCCACGGTGACTAATCACCAAATTGCGGGCGGGTTCGGGTTCGTATCGTGTTCAGTTCGGTCTTATAACACTCATTCTAATAATATATTATATATAGGACGGTTCGGTTTTTAGTTTCGTACATATTCGTACTTATGTATTGGTTTTTAATTAATATAAACGTGAAAATTTTTTTGAGGTCTACACCGGGTTGTTACAGACTTCTTCATGGAGCCTTTTTTGAATTTTTATTTAGAGCATACAACAATGCAAACTAGCTAGTAAACTTGCCAATGAGGTAGTGGTGGATAGGGCTGTTCAAAAGGTTTGGAGCTTGCTTTAAGCTCATTCGGATTTAGCTCGAAAAAAACTCGCTCGATATGGCTCGGTTTCGCTCACATAATTCTGATTTTTAATATATACTCTTTTATATACATATAACATACTATAAAAATGTTAAAAAAAAGATGGGGAACATGTTACATATTTAATATTTGGTAATAGTAGCATGTAGTGCTTGGGATTGAAGTTACAACTAATCAAGTTATTTAAATAAACCATAACATAATGATAATTGTCCAAGTACTCAAATAACCAAACTCAATACTACTTTTGATTTCAAAGAGGTCAGTATTCGGAGTTCAATCAGACATATATTGCATATTTAGGGGGTTAATTCATATGTTGATGAACTTATACTGTATTCCATTGAAATTTGAGACTTATTTTATATTTGTTTGAACTTGATTTTAGCTTGTAATGTATTAGGTTAAACTTATTTTAAATGTGTTATTTTTAAGTATTGAATAATATTTTATACTATTGAATTTTGAAAGCCATTTTTTTCTATTTAAATTCGGGCCAAACCAAGCGGAGCTAAGTTGGCTCGGTTTAAAACCAAGCCGAGCTCGAGCTTTGACTTTTAGCTCGGATTCAAATCTGAGACGAGCTGAGCCGGCTCGATTTATAACCAAGCCGAGTGAGAGCTTGACTTGGCTCGGCTCGGTTTGGCTCATGAACAGCCCTAGACTGGTGGAGTGGAGTCGGTTCGACTTGGATGGGAGGCGAGATTTTACCGCTTATTCCACTGTTGTGCCTTCGGGCCGGTGGAAGTCGGGTTTCCACGCATCTGGGAGAGCTAAGGGGCTGGCGGCGGGTGGAAGTCGGGTTTCCACGCATCTAGGAGAGCTAAGGGGCTGACGACGGTCTAGTAGTCGACTTTGGCCACACGTCCGATGTCACAGTGGTTGGCACGTCGTTCCTTGCCGTTCAAATAAAACTAGCTAGTAAACTTAGAGGACTATTGTTATAAAACAGAACACTATTTTATTTAGAAAATTGAGAATTCTTTTATTTTTGTACAGATCAATTTTAACTATAATATTTACAAACGTATTCAAATTATCATAGTTTATAATTACTATAAATCCACACTAGGTAAAAATTATACAGTATTGTTTTGTAAACTGAAATTTAAAGGGAAATTGGATTGTATCGCACTCAACTATTTGGGAATGGCCGATAACGCACTGAACTATAAAAATGATCACCAACGTACTGAACTTTAAACCTTTTGGATTGTGTCCTAAGCAGTTAATGCGGTAAAATATCGGTTATGGGTCAAGCACCGATATTTGGGATATCGGTTATCGCGGTGAGATATCGGTGAGATATCGGTAATTAAAGAATATATAAATATATATATATATATAATAATAATAATAATAATAATCACCGATATATCACCGATACAACCGATATATCACCGATATCGGCCGAGATTATCGAAACCGAGATAGGGACCGATATTTGTGACCGAGATAAGCCCCTATGACCGATAACCGAGATAGCACCGATATATCACCGAGATATCACCGATATTGACTGCTTAGATTGTGTCACACTATGGCTATGTTTGACCAGGTCCAGAACCACTAAAACGATTACTTAGTGATAAAGAGGTTTAAAACGATTACTTAGTGACAAATTAATACAATTAACACATATGGATTCTTCCATTTGGACCTTGTCAAACACAGCCTTAGTGTGACACAATCCAAGAGGTTTAAAGTTCAGTGCGTTGGTGATCAATTTTATAGTTCAGTGCGTTATCGGCCAATAACAAATAGTTGAGTGCGATACAATCCAATTTCTCAAATTTTAAATTAGGATTTATTTATATGTTTCAAACTCATCTTTTGTGCTCAATCTCAATAAAAGCTTTGATGTGGACAACGCTTATAAAAGTTTGATGTTTTAACTTTGGGATAAATACGTGTTGATTTTCTAAATGACGATGTTTTTTTTATAATTGTGTCGTTTTTTATTATGTTATGAACGTTATCCAACCGAATCGTCGAACCGACCCGGATTTTTTTATGACCGGCCCTATGAAATTGGAGCTTAGTAAAACATGAACCCAATGGAAGAAAATTCCTAGATCCACCCTTGTATATACCCTCTCCCTAGTGTAACACCCCGTTTCGTGGACAAAAATAAGTATATGAAAATCCTATTTCAAGTATTGTTAGACGGGTATGTTATGAGTACAATAGGTACCCAAACTATGTATCATCTACACGAGTATTAAAGACGATCAAAAATAGTTAAAGTGTGATAATAATAATAATAATAATAATAATAATAATAATAATAATAATAATAATAATAAAATTAGTAAGTGCACGTGTGCTGTGTAGCAAGAGTTTTCAAAAAGTGTTAAATACTAAAAATTTCATACTTTAGAATTAATTCATTAACAACCGACATATGAAGTCGGTTTTGTAACTCTATAAATACGAGTTATATTCGCTTAACAATATGCACGTTCGACAATTCTCCCCTCTGCAATTTAAGGTATGTGTTTTAGTTTATTTTTTTATTATTTTAGTTATCTTATATATATTTAGTATTTAGATTATATAATTAGATCCTATATAATAATAGGATAAGGTTAAGGGTCATGATCAGAGTAGGCATTAGGTGACTTGACTTCAGACTAGGCATGGATCGTGTAACATGTCTAAACTGGGTGGGTTGATCATAGCCAATCATAGTGACGGCTAGCTAGTACCTTACTATTAGATTATCACCTAAGATTGTTTTGGTACCTATTCAGGGTCAAAGATCTGATCAGTTATTTGTTGTATCGCCTAAAGCTAAGGTGAGTTTTACGAATGCTTTACAAATGTGAGCATGCTTGTCCTAACTGGTAATTGTTATAAACGTGTCTCATGACTGGTTGTACGCATGTAATATATCATGGATAACTCCCAGGCATGCATACACATGTATATATACGTGCCGCTACGGCAGGACTGATTGGCGAATTACACCAAGTAGGGTGTAGTTGAATCTGATTGTATGTGGGGCTAAACACCAAGGGTCCCGTAGTGATCCGGTGTAGGGAAACATCGTGAATATTGCATGGGCGGGTACAAGTCATGAAAATGTTAATGTGGTTTAGATAAACTGTTGATATTCGTGAACTCACCAGTATATGCTGACGTCTTTTTAAGCATGTGTCACAGGTAACGAGGCTTGAGGGCTAGTTACCATAGATTCCGAGCCTGCGTGGCCAAGGGAACTGTTGAATACTAGTCCCGTAGTGACTAGTAAAGTTTTGTAAATCAGACTATGACTAGTATGATGAAATGTTGTATCGTTTAAGCCTCCAACTTTTGTAGTTTAAGTTAATGAAATAAAAGTTTTCCCTTTAAGTCTTGGTATCAATTGTGTACTGTTCATCCTTATCTGGGTGAGGTGTCACAGTTGGTATCCCAGCCAAAGGTTTTAGCGAATTAGGTATTCGGTAGGAATGCCTAGGCTTCAACCTTTAGGATTAGGCTCACTTGACTAATATTTGTAGGTTTTATTAGCATTATATTATTATTGTGTATTATTATTGTATTTATCACATCCATATTTAGTTGATCCCCTTTCCTTGTATAGTGGGGATGTAGTTATGGTTTTCCTATTTCCTTGTTTATTATCGGTTGTAACCTCCTGTATATAAGGAGACCTTGATTGATCAATAATACACACAGAAATTATTCAATATTCACCATCCTTTATGGTATCAGAGCACTAGGTTCTGAATACCCTTCTCTTTTCTTTTTTTTTTTCTTATCTTTAGGCTGTTTCGATAGCCCCATCTGCTGTCTCGACAGCCTCCAAAACCCGCTGACCTGCAGCCATGACTAAACCCGCTGACCAGGCTGAACCCTCATCCGCACCAAAACCTCAGCCCCTTCACCCTGCCTACTCAGTTACCAACATCCAGTCTAAGATTCGGACCCTGGATGGAACAACTGTGACCTATTCGGCTTGGGTGAAGATGTTTAATCTTCATGTAACCGCGTACAAAGTCGCCAATCACATCGATGGCACACCTCCCCTGACCCTGCTGCCCCAGAATACGACACCTGGAAGGAACTGGATGCCCTGGTTATGCAATGGATCATTAATACCGTGGCCGATAAACACCTGGATCGCGTCCTCGATCAACCCACGACTGCCAGAGATGCGTGGGTCCAGCTTCAAAAAGTTTTTCTTAGCAACAAAAAGGCCCGAGCTGCTACTCTAGAAACCCGTTTTTGCAATCTTACCCTGGCGGCGTGCACCTCTCTTGATGATTACTGCCTTCAATTAAAAACCCTTGCAAACCAACTCGCCGATGTCGATCACCCTGTTACCGAGTCACGGCTTGTTCTTCAACTTGTCCGTGGCCTCCCACCAGAGTACAACACCACCGCATCATTCATAAATAACCGTGATGCCGACTGGGATCTGGCTCTTAGTTTGCTTCATGACGAAGAAATTCGATATTTACAGGGCACTACTGATTATGGCATTCGTATGGTTAAGTCGTCCACTAATTCTTTGGTCGCCTACTCTGATGCAGACTGGGGTGGGTGTCCGGACTCGAGACGTTCAACAAGTGGTTATTGTGTATTTTTGGGTGACAATCTTTTATCTTGGTCGTCTAAACGACAACCAACTGTCTCGCGCTCTAGTGCCGAGGCAGAGTACCGTGGTGTGGCAAATGCTGTAGCTGAAGCATCTTGGGTTCGCAATCTATTATTGGAGTTACACACACCTCTTCGGCAAGCGACAATTGTCTATTGTGATAACGTCTCAGTGGTTTATTTGTCTGATAATCCCGTGCAGCACCAACGCACCAAACATATTGAGATTGATATTCACTTCGTCAGAGAAAAGGTTCGTGTGGGCGACATTCGTGTTCTTCATGTGCCATCCGCCTTACAATATGCTGATATATTCACTAAAGGACTGTCCAAGCAACTGTTTCAGTCCTTTCGATCTAGTTTGAGCGTTTGTCCTACACCCGTTCAAACTACCGGGGAGTATTAGCATTATATTATTATTGTGTATTATTATTGTATTTATCACATCCATATTTAGTTGATCCCCTTTCCTTGTATAGTGGGGATGTAGTTATGGTTTTCCTATTTCCTTGTTTATTATCGGTTGTAACCTCCTGTATATAAGGAGACCTTGATTGATCAATAATACACACAGAAATTATTCAATATTCACCATCCTTTAGGTTTTAGCCAGATAAGGATACCAAGAGCGGGTAAAGGACTTGATTTTATCCGTAAGTATGCCCCGCTAACTATGAGAGACCTGTTATTAAAGATAATGAATATGACCCATCTGAGGATAAATCCACTACATCATCTATGGAGAGACCTTTAGGAGTCTAGTAAACTTGGTAGCACCCCCAGTTCTCTATGGACCATCTTTTAGTTTTCTGTATATGCACCCACTTCCGGTAGTAATAACTTTTCATATAGACCTTATTCTTTAGAGGATATAGCAAGAGCCCACCTAAGGAATCTTCCTACCTCATAAGAGACCAAGGGATTCAAAAAAAAAAAAAAAAAATTCCTCTTTATTCCCCACCTAGGGAAGGATTCCCAAAAATCCATGAGCTTGAACTCTTTCAAAGGGTGCTTACTTGTAATAGCAGTCCTATCAAGATTAGTACCCCACGTGAAATCCTAGTCTTGCCCATAGAAATACAGACGATTAGGGGTATGACAGCTAGGATAGCTGAACTGGAGGCAGAAAATATAAGGGTACAACGAGAGTTGGAGGAAGTTAAGGCTAAAGGAGGACAATAGGCCTTGACCTGTTGTTTCTTTCATGATCATATCTGTAATGTGTGCAAAAGTACTTGACTTGTCTGTTTGACTACTTGATACTATGTGTAAAAGTGTTGTAGTACGTATGCAACAGTGATGTAACTGCTTATTGTAAATCAATAAAATGTTGAAGTAACGCTTTCTTGGAAGTTAAGAAAATGTTGGCTAAACCGTTTGCTAGCAAACTTAGGTGACAATGCGATTGACTGGGTTGCCAGTCGAATGTCACAAATATTAGGCGATAAGAGAAGACAGGCGATTCTAAACCAACTAAGGCTAGAAAATTGGATCTTTAGATAATGTAATTACATGACCTTCACCCCTTGTAATCCTCCGACCTTTTATGTAAAGAAAGGTGCTATAGAAGCGCACGAATGACTAAGAGGTCTAGAAGTTATTTTAATTATCCGTGATTGCCTAGAAAGGAACACAGTTAGGTTTTGCATTCATAGGTTTAAATTTTAAGCACTCTTCTGGTGGCAAATCTAAAAAGTAACTTGAGGCAATGATTTGGATCATCGCCTAACTTGGGAAGAAATCTCATAAATGTTTACTCAATAATTTTTCCCCCTAAGCGAAACAAACATAATTGATAATTAGGTAATGCAATTACATATGTAAGTTAGTACATACTGGGAGTATTTCACAACTTTAATGGGCTGTGTAGGTTGTTACCATATTTGGAAACAACTAAAGAAATCGTATTCGGATATTTATTTGGCGATTGCCCTAGAATACTACACGTTCATCAAAGCAACCAGACCAACTACATATTTTGATGTGGTAGAACCCAGTGAAACCACTGCAACATAGATTCAATATTAGAAAACCCCAGGTATGGTCTTTAAGAGAAAATAAGACAATAATTAAGAACATAGGATAACTGGTTTTGGAAGTTTTTATGAGGAAACAGGAACCCCACTTAAATTTCTGACATTAGAACGGACACTGTGGTTTGTGTCACTAGTTAGTTTGAAGAAACTTTATGAAACTCGGACCACCCATCGTGATTGTAGAGATCCTCATACGGGTTTCAAATGTTGAGAGATAAAAACACTTTAAGGATGTTGCCTTAAGAAGCAGTGGAAGCAAGAACATAATAGAGCAAGAGATAAATCTTCTGACCTAAAAATCATAAAGGAACCTTGATAATGAGTACGTTTCCCTTAAGAAACTTTAACGGTGATAGAAATATTATGCCTAAGCCTTATAGAGTTTCGATAAATCAGACTCCTTGGAAGTTAGATAAATTATTTATGGTAAAACTAGCACACGGAAAGTAAGAAGAAAGTTTGAATGTTATGAAGGAGTGTACCATCTGAATTAGTAATACCTCGATACCGATAGACGTTACCAATGAAACTTGATTTTGAAACAGTAGTGGGGATTGATTGGTTAGTTAAGCCTTAAGCTCAGGTATTGTGTCATATGAGGCAAATTCAAATTAAGAACGTGAAGGGGAGAGATTGAAGATTCATTGGGAAATAGCTAGTAAACCTATAAGTTTCATTACCCTAATAAAGACAACTAAGTGTATCAGCAAAGGCCACATAGCCTATCTAGTATATGCATGAGAGACCAAAGAAAAGAATACATTAGGAGAAGTTCTAGTAGTGGTCGAATTTCCTAAAGTATTCTTTAAAAATATTCTTGGACTACCAATTGATGGATAGATTAAGTTTAGAATCAACTTGATACCAGGAGTGACCCCTATGGCAAAGCCTCGTCTTGTCTTGCCCCAACAAAAATGAAGGATTCATGAAACCAACTCTAGAAACCAATGAGCACAAGATTAATAGGTCTTAATGTCTCACTTAAGGGAGCATTGATTCTTCTTGTTAAGAAGGAAAACGAATTGATACACATGTGTATCAATTATAGAGGCTTGAAGACAATCACTTTAAAGAGTACGTACCAGATATTGAGAATTAGTTAACTCTTTGATCAGCTATAAGGATTGAGTTATGTTTTTAAGATAGACTTATGACCTGGTTATCACCAAGTAAGAGTGACACCTTAAGATGTAAAGAAAAAAAATAGGATAAGGCAGTGTCACTAAGAGTTCTTAGTGACGCAATTTGGATAGACCAACACACCTATAACAATCATGGATTGCAGGAATTGAGATTGATAGACAAATGTGGTTGTTGATGGGCTCAGTAGGAAAAAAAACCCAATGAATAAGAATCTGCACATTTGGAATTAATGTTAAGATAAACTTCTTAAACCAATCGTAGAATGCAAAATAGGAAGTCTTGATAGCAAACCACGTTAAGAAGGAAAAGATGGTAGGCAGACAAAAACTAGTAAGACATCAAAATGATGAGATATCGAATATAAATTCCTAGTTTTGGTGGATTATAATATACATGATACTAGACGACGCCCAATGATCTATAGCAAGACATGAAACAATAAAACATATAAGAATTTAAGAAATAATTATTGAAGGCTGATAATAAAAATAACTATAGCAAGACTTGTAGAGAAATGTCTTATTTGCCTAAAAGTCAAGATTGAACGTCAGAAACTATTTTGTTACCTACAACAGCTTGAGATCCATAGGTGAAAATGAGATATGATAACTATGGATTTACCACCAAACTCCCATGTACTAAGAATGGGCACAATACTATTTGGGTTATAGTAGATGTATTAACTAAGCCTATCAGTTTCTTACCAATACAAGAAGTGTATAAGATGGATATACTAGCAAAATTTAGGTTAAAGAAATCATTAGTTTTTAGGGAGTACCCATTTCTATCATTGCCAAATGTGATAGTCGGTTTACACCTAGATACACCTAGATTTTGGCAAAATTTTCAGAAGGAACTTAGAACCAACATACAATTAAGTTTGACTTATCACCCACAATATGTGGCCAGAGTGAAAGGGCCACACAAATACTAGAAAAAAATACTTAGAAAAGCTGGTGTAGACTTCAGTGTCAGTTAGGATGAACGCTTGCCCTTGATATAATTTTCTTATAACCATAGTTACTATTTAAGTATCAAGGTTGTCCTTTTGAGACATTATATGTAACAAGATTTTGATCAGGTTTGTTGGTCAGAGGTTGGTGAAACCCCCTTAGTAGGCCCTATATTACTAAAGAGACTACAAAGGAGATCTTGTAAATTTAAGAGCACATAAATGTTAAGGGTGTAAAAAAAAAACTACAAAACATTGGAATTCCAAGTAGGTGAGAATTCGGTATCTAAGGTCTCATCGTGGAAAGGTATTATCTATTTTGACAAGAAAAAAAACATGTGAAAAAGAAGATGAGATGAAAAGCAAATATCCACACTTTTTGCCTAAATTTCGCGGACGAAATTTCTATAAGGTGGGGAGAGTTGTAACACCCCGTTTTGTGGACAAAAATAAGTATATGAAAATCCTATTTCAAGTATTGTTAGACGGGTATGTTATGAGTACAATAGGTACCCAAACTATGTATCATCTACACGAGTATTAAAGACGACCAAAAATAGTTAAAGTGTGATAATAATAATAATAAAATTAGTAAGTGCACGTGTGCTGTGTAGCAAGAGTTTTCAAAAAGTGTTAAATACTAAAAATTTCATACTTTAGAATTAATTCATTAACAACCGACATATGAAGTCGGTTTTGTAACTCTATAAATACGAGTCATGTTCGCTTAACAATATGCACGTTCGACAATTCTCCCCTCTACAATTTAAGGTATGTGTTTTAGTTTATTTTTTTATTATTTTAGTTATCTTATATATATTTAGTATTTAGATTATATAATTAGATCCTATATAATAATAGGATAAGGTTAAGGGTCATGATCAGAGTAGGCATTAGGTGACTTGACTTCAGACTAGGCATGGATCGTGTACCATGTCTAAACTGGGTGGGTTGATCATAGCCAATCATAGTGACGGCTAGCTAGTACCTTACTATTAGATTATCACCTAAGATTGTTTTGGTACCTATTCAGGGTCAAAGATCTGATCAGTTATTTGTTGTATCGCCTAAAGCTAAGGTGAGTTTTACGAATGCTTTACAAATGTGAGCATGCTTGTCCTAACTGGTAATGTTATAAACGTGTCTCATGACTGGTTGTACGCATGTAATATATCATGGATAACTCCCAGGCATGCATACACATGTATATATACGTGCCGCTACGGCAGGACTGATTGGCGAATTACACCAAGTAGGGTGTAGTTGAATCTAATTGTATGTGGGGCTAAACACCAAGGGTCCCGTAGTGATCCGGTGTAGGGAAACATCGTGAATATTGCATGGGCGGTACAAGTCATGAAAATGTTAATGTGGTTTAGATAAACTGTTGATATTCTGAACTCACCAGTATATGCTGACGTCTTTTTAAGCATGTGTCACAGGTAACGAGGCTTGAGGGCTAGTTACCATAGATTCCGAGCCTGCGTGGCCAAGGGAACTGTTGAATACTAGTCCCGTAGTGACTAGTAAAGTTTTGTAAATCAGACTCTGACTAGTATGATGAAATGTTGTATCGTTTAAGCCTCCAACTTTTGTAGTTTAAGTTAATGAAATAAAAGTTTTCCCTTTAAGTCTTGGTATCAATTGTGTACTGTTCATCTAAATGGTTAAATATCATACTTAAAAAGTATATGAATCTAATAATCCTAAAAATAAGTTAACGATCATCAAGGCCCTGCAACATCTTGACAATTTATTGACTAGGTGAAAAGCTAAAAAGAGAATGTAACATGCCACTGGGTTTAAAAAGGGAGTGGTTATTTAGATATCCCTCTTTGAACTTCAGAAACATCCCTATATGACCCGTAGAGGAGCATTCTACGAACCGTATAGGGTGTCAATAACTGGTGATGCCAATGACTGGATTTGGTCAAAAGTAACTTATCTATGACAACATTTGGGGGGGGGTATCCGAATATTATCACTCATAATTTATGACATCCAACCTTTCAAATACGCTGCTTGGAACATGTTACGCCAAGACCATTACTTCGTGTTTTGTCTCAGTAAACGACGTGATAGATTGGCGGTCCATAGATACTCAATGTTCTTTGCTAACTTGCGTTGTATGTAATTTAGGTATGAAACAAGAAACCAAATGTCGTACATGATCGAGAAATGTGATAACAAAGACAAACATATATCACACTAAAAGAAGACGTGTGGTAGGGAAACGATTCGAGTAGTTCAATCTCACAAGATAAATATAGCCTTTTTATAGCAGGGAAACTCCCCAAAGATATATTAGAGAGAAACATGAACCAAACTTTGCAACACTTTTTTCTTCATATCTAAAACAAAGTTTACAATTGGGTTGGGGGGTTGGGGGGGGGGGATATCTGAATATTATCACTCTTAATTTATGACATCCAACCTTGAAATACGCTGCTTGGAACAGTTACGCACAAGACCACTTTCTTTCGTGTTTTGTATCAGTAAACGACGTGTGATAGATCGGTCCATAGATACTCACTTAATGTTCTTTACTAACTTGCGTTGGATGTAATTTAAGGTATGAAACAAGAAACCAAATGTCGTACATGATCGAGAAATGTGATAACAAAGATCAACATATACCACAACTTGGAGCAGAAGCTCTAAAAATTCCTTTATTAGTATACAAATCAAACTCAACAGTAATAATTCATCTACAATCAAGAATTTGCCTAGCCTTAACTTAGTAATCGCCCGAAGGAACATCTTCACTTAGGCTATGTGTCTGGATTTAACCAATTCCGTTTTGTTTTATAAACATGTTTTAATGTGTTTAAACAAGAATTCAGATTTGATACCCTACCTACTACCAAACTCAATTGCTAATTTCCAATAATATAAATGGTTGCTAACATCAATAACTTACAATACAGAGCATCTGATATTGTAAGACTCGTTTTTTTTAAAAGACATATAAGTATAATTGAACCATACCCATTAGATAAACATTTCAACATCTTGTCCATCAACCTACCCCACAACTAGCCACACATTAGTTATATTTACAAAGATATTGTTTCTAATTGGCTACCATGGAAATCTATGACCCATTTCAAAAGACATGTACAAAAACAATTAACAACTTGTTAAATGACTCAAAGATCTTCTACTACCATGGTACCCAACCCAAAAAGAGAACTTGAGCGTGCATAGTCAACCTCCCTTGAGACTTATATTCATTCATGAGCTTTACCTAAAACCAATTCAATCAAACAACATTAGTATGCTAAAACCATAATATCATCTTAACCTTGGAAAGACAAGTGTTTCCATGAAACCATGGAAAACAACAACTTTTACCATTCGACC
>JAUTDX010003988.1:0-48978 GCA_030844895.1 Ambrosia x helenae | reverse complement strand
AACATCTGGATTTGTGTCAAGGAGGGGTATAGGAGGCCATTTCAGGAGGAGAATTCAACTCTTCTAGTTTATGTTCTCAAATGGGTGAAGACAATAGGAAAACGTATGATTTAGAGAAGAAGGAATATTCTAATTTGACCCAAGCTCTTCCCATGGATATCTTACATCAGTTTAATCAGTGCACAACATCGCACTTGTTGTGGAAAACGTTGGAAGAAAGAAATGTAGGAAATGAGAGGTCTAGGATGACAAGATGAGACCAAATCAAGAAGGAATTCGAAGCGTTCCCTTGCAGTCGAAACAAGTCTTTAAAGGACATTACTATTAGATACTATCACCTTATGAGTGAAATGTTTAAATTTGATATGATTTTATCTTCAATTGAACTTGTTGAACGTTTTGCAGATGCTGTTCCTAGTCGTTGGAGTGAATATATTTTAAATTGTTGTGAGAGATGG
This sequence comes from Ambrosia x helenae, assembly GCA_030844895.1. NCBI lineage: Eukaryota > Viridiplantae > Streptophyta > Magnoliopsida > Asterales > Asteraceae > Ambrosia > Ambrosia x helenae. The sequence goes on along the minus strand of JAUTDX010003988.1, from coordinate 48,520 downwards.
GAAGCTTTGAACATCTCAACATTATCGAATTTTAGAAGAATAGTGACTTTTGAATTGTTAATTTATTTTTATCTAATAGAATACTAATTAACTTTGACCAAGTTGATACATTTACTTTATCTTACTAGTGCGAATGCCTGTGCGTAGCCGCGGGTACGTATGCTTTATTGTCGTTGTTTTGGTCAAAAATTACTTAGTAAAAATAACTTTGTTTTCCAAATTAGAAAATGTGAGGTAGAGTGCTAAAACTGTTAAATATGTTAAAAGCTTAGTTATATTTTCAAGATGGCACGTTAGAATAACAAGGAAATAATAATTGACAACTATGCTTAGGATGGCAAGGGAATTGATCAGGGTGGACAGCTATATCATGAGGATGTAACTGTCTGATAGAGTGACAAGACAAGCAAAGTTATATGAATGTAAATGTAATGCAACAAAGGAACAACACTCGATGTACGAGGAAAGCCCTTGATCAGTGTTGATCGCCGACACAAAACCTTGGGAGGAGACTAGGCCCCTGCTTTGTTTGTTAATATTAATTGGTAAAAAGATTACAACTTTGAATGGGTGATGAACGAACTACTGAGATTACAATGTTGTGTTGTGTTGTGTGAGTAGAGAGAGTATCAGGTGTTTTATATCATGTAAGATAATATCAATTCAGTGTCAAGTGTGTATCCTATTTCGTTCATCACACCCCTATTTATAATTTACAAAGGAATAAATAAAAGATCCCACGATATCCGCCTTCTTTAATGAGCCTTTGGACTGTTTCAAGTCAGCTTTGAAGAGTGGTTAACCAATATAGACGTTGGTTGACCGTTTCCTTATTTTTCGCCTTTCATTTATCATTGGACGGTTACATGTTTGACCTATTCTTTAGCGATGGACTTCCTCCACATGTATGGCTCTTCCATGCTCAGCTCTTTTGACTTGAATAAGACAATATATCCGTTAGGGAAGAGTTACAAGTCTTTAATATTGATTAAGTGTACCTGCAATAGTATCACAATAAGATAATTCATTAGTCTATCCTCAGGATGCACATAAGGCATAACACTGTTGCATCTGAATCCTGTTCAGTCCTTCAGTAACCTAAGGATGGTACATAGAATATACAAGGTAAAAATCATCTTGAGGATTTCACCACCAACAATTGTCCCCAAAAAATATGTTACCATTAATATCTCAAACAGTTATAATATTTTTTTATTCTGAAACTTATCTGATAAGCCTGATTAGACGTTTGTTAGGATGACAACGACTATTTTTAGGCTATAATTTTGTGGATGACCGTTACACATTATCACCTTCCACCGTCTATATCTAGACCTTCATCCTTCCTTTATAATCACAAGAAGATTATTAGAAAGGTAATTTCTCTCTATTTCTCTGCTTTTCTTTAATCCTTCAAAACTTTTTCAAATAAAAAATTCTGAGGATGGGTAAAAAATTAACAAGAGCATCAGGGAGTGTTGGAATCCCTAAGGATTTCATCCCCCAAAACCTGCTTAAGGAGCCTGAACAGGTGGTCTGCTCTTTCAATGATAGGGATATTCAGGCTTCAAAGAACTCAGGGGCCTTCCCTAGTTCTGCTGTGACTCGTCCCTATGATCATAGTGCAAAATTTGATTTTTGCATCTTCTGTTTGGGTCTGCTTCTTGTACCTGCCATTCCATCTTGGCCTAAGTTATCCGTTCCCCAAGTTTATCAAAGATTTCTTTGACGTTACTGGGATGGCATAAGCTCAGGCTATGCCAGAGATTTGGAGGATCTTGATGGTCTGTAACAAGATCATCGAGAACCATGGCATCCAACTTCAGATTGAAGACCTGTCTTACATAAATAAGTTGAAAACACACGGGTCAAACCGTTATGTTCTTCGGCTTATCAATAAAGAACCTCCTTTCCTGTTTAACGTCATAAAATTTGATAGGTCCTGGAAGTCAATTTTTTTCTTTGTGAGGAGGGATTCCATTCCTTATGGGGATGATATCCCTATGTCTTGGTTAAAAAGTGGTAAATGTTTTTTAAGATGTTAAAGTTTATTTTGAGGATAATTTTTTTTTTTTGTAGTTATATTCTGATGATATCACTAACATTCTGAAAATTTTTGTGTTCACAAGTGCTTCTTTTGCCAAACTTGCTCCTCCTCTAGACGACGCTTTCATCAGATATAAGGAAGTAATTGAGTTACCTCCTCAGCAAAGACGTTTGAAATAGAGGAAAGCTACACCACTAGCCAAGCCACCAAGATGTCTGGTAAGTATTACCTGTTTACATTCTGAGGATGTTTCTGTTTTGTATCATCGTCTAAACCTGTTTTTTAATATTTCCAGCAAAGAAATCTCCCTTCTTTGACTTGGATGAGATTGATAGCCAAGATGTCAAAGCTGCTAAGATCACTTCACCATCCAGCTCCAGGATGGCCAGTCCTCCTCCTCCTCCTAAGCCTAGGGCCCAGGCATCCTGTAAGAAGAGGAAGACTGCTTCTGTCCTAGCCCAAGAGATTTCTTCCTTTAAGGGTCTCAACTCTGAGGATGTCTTGGCCAAGATTTCCAGTTTACTCTCCAGGTATAGTTTTATCTTGAGGATGACAATATTAATTTTTGAATAAATGTTAAGGATGAATCACTTACCTGTAGGGACATGAATATCTGCTGAAGTCCCTGGATGATGTCACCAAAGAGCTCAATGACACCAAAGCCACACTTGAGGATGTGAAGAAGGTTGCCCATGACAAGGGTAAACACCTTGAGAAAAAGTTGGCAAAGGTAGAGGCTGAGCTGAAGCTAGTGAAATCGGAGCAGGCTAAGATGGTGCAGGGGCATGAGAAGGAGATAGAGGAGTACAGGCAGAGTCTCATGAAGTTGCCACAGTTTCTGTTCTTCAGGCCAGAGTGAGGATGGCCCTGCAAGCTAAGGATCCTAACTTCAACTAGGAAGAGTGGGATGTCAAAGCTTGGCAGGAGAAGATCAAGAGTCTGGACGGGAAAGAAGTGGTTCATGAGCTTGTTCCTCCTGCAAATCCTGAGGATCCATCAAAGGAGCCCAAGGATGCTGGGAAGGAGGCTGAGGTGATGGTGGCTAAGGTGGCGAAGGAGTATCAGGTGGAGGCACCAGTGGGCGATGAAGGATGTGATGACTAGGCCAGAGCCACTTTTTTAGAATTTTGTGGTTTTTTTATGTTGGTTGGTTTGTAAACAGCTTTTGAACAATTTATTTTTATACATGTATGAACAATGAAAGGTTTGGGGTGGAGGGATCTTGGTTTTCAAGACGAAGCCCCAAATCTTTCTAGACCTGGACCTTTAGATGTTGACCCCTGGTGGATGAGTCCTTGTTTAGGATGAAGCCAGGGGTTGACGTCCCTTATGAATAAATAAAACTAACAATCTTTTGTCTCTACATCCTTGTGTTTCTTCTTTATTCTTTGATATACTGCAATGTTGTTGAATAACAAACATATAATAAAATGACACAAGTTATAGAGTTATACCTTTATTCCCAATTCACCAATTGGCCTTCAAAGTATCTTGATAAAAAGTTTCAACAATAATAACATCCTGAGGATGTCCCCAGTTCCTGTCATATTCTTAGGATTTTTTCCCAAGATTTCTTTTGATCATTCTTAGGATATTTCCCAAGTTCTTTTCTTGTTTTATCCTTAGGATATTTCCTAAGTTTTCTTCTTTTTCATCCTTAGGATTGTCTTTGTCATCTTCAGGATGTCCCTAGTGTTTAATCTGTTGTATATTCAAGATAGACTAAAGATATCTCTTTCCTTTTTAATAAAGGTATATCAATGACTTTTGAGGATAACATGTAGAAAGGTAAATAAAGTTATCATTCTGGCGACAAGGCCTTATAGAAACTGGGGTCAAGCCAATTCTGATGTAACATCTTAAGGATAACTGGCGACATGGCCAAAGATAAACTGGCGTTACAGCCTAAGGATGACTGGCGACAAGGCCAAAGATAAACTAGCGTTACAGTTTAAGGATTACTGGCGACAAGGCCAACTGGCGACTAGGCCAAATACGAGAAAGAGACATTGAAAAAATATCTAAACCTTGGGGATTCAATGTATACTCCAAAAATGATGAGATTGTCAGCCACTTTTACATGAGCTAGTCCCACCATCCTGAAGATATACACGAATAACGTGCGCTCCAGGCGGGGTTGCTAATCCAATGTGAAAGGTGAAAACCTTTAAACCTTAGGAATGTATTAGATACCTTAACGTAGGAGAGGGTGGCCAAACCTCTAGTCTTCAAAGTTCCATCTTCAGGATGATTCTGTAAAATTCTCAAGATGGACTATATACTAGACCATATTTAGTTGTGATACTGTTAGAAAAAAGAAATGTAAATAAAGAAAGATTGTTTTCATACCATATATGTGATAGTATTTTAGATGGATTGCATTCCAAGACCTGGGGAGAATTTCACCTTCCATGGTTGAAAGCCAATATGCTCCTTTACCAGCATCAGAATCAATCAAGTATGGCTCTTCCCATTTAGGAGCTAATTTACCATCACTTGGTTTGGTAGTATTCTGAAAAGCTTTTCTTAGAACCAAGTCTCCTATTTGGAACCTTCGTACCCTTATATTCTTGTTGTATGCTCTGGCTATCCTTTGTTGATAGGCTACCATCCTCAATTTAGCAGCATCTCTAAGTTCATCCACTGTTTCAAGATCTTGTAACAATGCTTCCGAGTTGGTAGTTGCATCCTGAAGATGTCTCCTGGCTGCAGGCATTGCCATCTCTGTTGGGAGTATAGCTTCTGTTCCAAAGACCAAAGAGAAAGGTGTTTGGCCAGTTGCATTCTTGGAAGTGGTTCTATTTGCCCATAATACAAATGGAAGCTCTTCTACCCATCTTCCTTTCTTTTCTCCTAGTTTCTTCTTTAGATTGTTGACGATGATCTTATTGGAAGATTCTGCTTGTCCATTAGCTTGAGGATGGACAGTTGTTGATGTTATCATCTTGATTCCCCAGCTTTCACAAAAACTGGCTGTCCTTTTGCTGATGAACTAAGATCCATTGTCACATATAATCTCGTGTGGTACACCAAATCTTGTTAGGATATTTCTCTTGATGAATGATACTACTTCCTTGTCTCTGACTTGCACAAATGCTTCGGCTTCTATCCATTTCGACAAATAATTAGTCATAACTAGCATGGACACCTTTCACCAGCAGCTTTAGGTAATTTTCCCACTATGTCCATCCCCATTTCATGAAAGGCCATGGTGAGATAACGGGATGCAATGGTTCAGCAGGCTGGTGTAGGATGTTGCTGTGTCTTTGACATGCATCACATTTTTGAGAATGCAACATGGCATCCTTCTTCATGGTTGGCCAGTAGTATCCTGTCCTTAGAGTCGTTGAGTATAGAGCTCTCCCTCTTGTGTGATTTCCACAATCTCCTTTCTGGATGTCTTTGAGAACTTCTGTAGCTTCTTCCTTGTTAAGACATCTCAAGTATGGACATGCAAGAGATTTTCTATACAAAATATTGTTTATAATAACAAATTTTGATACCTTCATCCTGAAAGCTCTAGCATTTTCTCCATCGGGAATGCTACCATCCTTAAGATACTTTACTATAGGAGTCATCCAGGATGAATCATCCTTATCTGAGTAGCGAGGACAGTGTTATCCTCAGGATGCAACTCTTCAGTTGCTGGCTTCAGGATGTGAATGATTGGAATTTTGGATCCTTCTGGTAAATTCATGGAAGATCCTAAATTGGCTAAGGCATCAGCTTCAACATTTTCTTCCCTGGGTACCTGTGTAAGTGTAAATTCTGCAAAAGAAGATGCTAATTTTTTAACTATTTCAAGATAAAGAGCTAATTTTTGACCTTTAACTGCATAATATCCATTAAAATGGTTAGTAATCAACAAGGAATCAACAAATACTTATAGATTTATAACATGCATATTTTTAGCAAGATGCAAACCAGCAATGAGAGCTTCATATTCTGCCTCATTATTGGTTGTTTGAAATGCACATCTAATTGCATGGGGTATTATGTCCCCTTGTGGCGATTTTAGTACTCACATTCCAGAATATACTTATGTCTTTTCTATAGTGGGGGACCCATGCGTTACGATGTAGAGTCAACCACTTGTAGTATTTGTTTGTGAGTCGTTCCCTTTATGTTTGGTTATCAATGACTTAAAACAATCCGAAATTAACAATTTAGAAATACGATGATTAATACCTTTGTTTAAGCCTACCATAAACCCCTATATTATAAACATTAAAAGCACACAATCACTTTCTAATTTTATACTTTAACAAATCAACTAAACAAGTCTACAAAAACACCATAACTCATGAACAACACTATACACCACATGCGGACTTCAAGCTGCTATCTTTATGGCTCATATATCATCAATGTTTGAGTTATCATGCTGCAAAGTATATTCAATCTATTAGGCTACACGTCTATACTAATCTCAATTATTAGTTACGCGTAAATGAGTAATAACAAAGAAACGCATCAATTGGTTCATGTGCCCAAACTATATTTAGTCGTTTACATCCTACAAATTTCACTTATCAAGGAACATGGTTCAATATGAAATAGGTTTATGTAATTATATTTAAAATAGTAATTGTTAAAGGGTTCCGTGAACATGATCATAGTCAACAATGATAAACAGTACATAAACAAAATAGAACCTGTACAACTCATTTATCTATGAAACATGCTGGTAAAAATATCCATTAGCATAATTTGTTTTTATATATAATAATGTTCACTTACTTTAATAGATACCTGCACACATGTTATGGGTCAGATTAGGATATTTTCTACTAATAAGCCTCCGCTTTAAAATATTTTGAAAACCGGATATTGAATCAAATATGCAAGACGTAATTTTCAATTGAAAATGGGGTTGGAACCATCTATAACAAAATCAAAAATAGAAAATTTGACTTCCTAATTATTAAGAGCAAGCAATTTTACCGCGTGCTTGCAGTTTCATGTGATGACTGAATTGTGCCAAAGCATTTGTTACCCATTAGACTGTTGAAAAATATGGCGTGATTCTTTTGAACATGTTATTATTGCCAACATATTTTGATCCGTTTAGTTATATCAAGTTATTAACCAAAACAGATGTTAGCTGCTGTTAGAACAACCTATAGTAGAAACGTTCCTTGTGAAGCTAAAAGCCAACTTCAATATATGATTGTTAGAAAATAACAATAAATAAATAAATAAACTAATAATCAACAACAAATAAAAGATAGTACATGTGCAAATGAAGCTGCAACTGTTATGTATACCCGAAGCCCTTGTCACCACCCAACCGTTATTTATCTGTATTCATGCACATGTATATATAAAATCTTCCAAAAATTCTTGACTAATTTATTTTTTTTAGTCATCTAAATGCATGCATTTAGTCAACACTGTCTCAATCTTTCAACATTGTTATGATATAACATTATAACATATGGAAATAAGAATACTGAGAATCCGGTTACGGACCGAACTCGTGGATCGATTACGCGTAAACAACTCGGTTTCAGACGGGGAATTCGAGACGAGACAGAAACATACGATAACAACGTCATCACAGATTCGTATTACTACAGAAACGGTTACAGACACTGTCATCAGTAGGATAAACATCAATCTCGTGGCCGGGGGAGGTCGGGCATGACCTCCCCTTGAGAGCATTCAAAGTACCAACTCAAATCACCAAATGAACAATAACACATGAGATTGCTATTTATAGTCCAAAATCCAAATTCCACGTTCGCCCCTTTTGAATGATCGAATGTGGAGCATTTCCACATTCGCCCATTTGTAATGGTCGAATGTGGAAAACTTCCACATTCGCCCAGTGTATATTAGGTCGAACCTGACTTTGGTATTGTCCTATATTTTACAAATGCGTCAGATCCATAAAATGCCCTTATGGATCACCACAATCTCATGTAACACACTACTAAGACTCAACCCTAGTCTATTCGACAGTGACGTCCACAGAAAGTGCATCAACAATCTCCCCCTTGGACGTTGCTGGCGAATCCACAAAACTCTTGCACATCAACAGTCAGAATCACAGGTCTCCCCCTCAATACATGCACTTTTGCATTGAGTTAGAAATACAAAATCCTTCATGAACCGACCAAGTAATGCACTACGGACCTCAGCATCAATACGCAGGAAGTCAACTAGACCACGTATATCATTTGCGAATTCAGCAGGTCGCTGAATTACAACCAGATCACCTAGTTACGCCAATGTGAAGTCGACAATGTAATGCACTGCAGTCTCGTAGCATCAGTACCCAGGAATGTCATCTTGACCAAGTACATCACGCGCAATCCAACTAGCCTGATAAGACCCCTACTAGAAGGATTCCATACTGACCGATCAGATATTTAACGTAACATGTAGGTACCACCACTAATTTACGTCTCATATCTGCACTTAACCTTTGCATCACCCTTCACACCAACTAGAGAAGTCTAACTGCCAGTACCCAATAAAACATCTCAAATGTGACTATGTGCAAAACAATCCACTCGAACATCAGTATTTCTATGAAATTCTTCATCTGTGCTGACTGTGATTGCATTAACACATTCTTCTCTTTTCCTAGCATCTTCAGTCAGTTATTGTTGAAGTATCAGACACTTACATCAACAATCTCCCCCTTGACTGATGCTTCACCAAGTTTCTCTGAAATCCCGTATAATCAATCAATCATGTTCTTGAGTAACTTCATCTGTTCGACAGAATACAAGCCGTAGACGAGTGGATCAAGCCATCAAAAGTTTTCAGCACTTGAAACTTTCGTTGAACCTACGTGCCACATGACTCCTACTAGGATACCTCATTACTTTCAGAACATTGAAATCTCAAACTTGATTTCCTTCTTCATAACAACTCTTTAGAACAAGTTCCTTCAAACACACAGGAACTGGGTTGACTGTTCTTTTCATGCGGAATAAAATCTGTTCTGTTTTGGCCCATAATAGTCATTTGAATCTGATTATATCATACTGTTGATTCTCATGACTACCCTACAATAATACTGTTTCATCATCATCAATTCTTCAACAAATTTGGGAAACCTCATCACCATTCTTCCGAAAATCTTCAAAAATGCCATAGAAAATTTTCGAAATTTTTAGGCCTTAAATTCTACATTCGCCCTGGTACTTCTACATTCGCCCACTTTTGTTAACCCGAAGGTAGAACAGTAACCAGAATGTAAAATAATACTTGACCCTTTCCACGTTCGCCCAAAATCAGCTTCTTTCGCCCACTCGACTTCCACCTTCGCCCGCGCGATCAATCGAATGTGAAAATAGTCACCCGAATGTGGAAAATATTATCACAAAATTCCAGGTTCGCCAAAATCTCTCCATGTTCGTCCAAAAAATGCTACCTTCGCCCAGTAACATTCCACATTCGCCCGCCCGACTATCTGAAAGGGGCGAATGTGCAGACTGAACATGTTCTTGATCAATATTTTCTTCAAATCAGTCCACAATCACTCTAATCCTTTGAATTTGATGATGAAACTTGTTCAGAAAGGTGCGGAAATGAAAACCTAACCCTCGAATTCACAAAAACATGGAGAAATCTCATGATTTCGGGTTCAATTAAGAATCTAGGGTTTCTAGGGTTTCAACCTTTCAACTTTAATCTGAATTTTACGTCTGAAAACAGTAAAAACGAGCTGTGATTGATTCAAACGACTGTTAGATCGTTCAAATCGGAACCTGGCTCTGATACCAATTGAGAATCCGGTTACGGACCGAACTCGTGGATCGATTACGCGTAAACAACTCGGTTTCAGACGGGGAATTCGAGACGAGACAGAAACATACGATAACAACGTCATCACAGATTCGTATTACTACAGAAACGGTTACAGACACTGTCATCGGTAGGATAAACATCAATCTCGTGGCCGGGGGAGGTCGGGCATGACCTCCCCCTTGAGAGCATTCAAAGTACCAACTCAAATCACCAAATGAACAATAACACATGAGATTGCTATTTATAGTCCAAAATCCAAATTCCACGTTCGCCCCTTTTGAATGATCGAATGTGGAGCATTTCCACATTCGCCCATTTGTAATGGTCGAATGTGGAAAACTTCACATTCGCCTAGTGTATATTAGGTCGAACCTGACTTTGGTATTGTCCTATATTTTACAAATGCGTCAGATCCATAAAATGCCCTTATGGATCACCACAATCTCATGTAACACACTACTAAGACTCAACCCTAGTCTATTCGACAGTGACGTCCACAGAAAGTGCATCAACAAATACTAACATTAAAAAATTGATGTCAAATGAAATGAAATCTTGATTTTCAGCTCAGAACATAATTTTTAAAAGGCATACATTTATCTTAAAAAATTCAATATATGTGTGTCATGTGTATACTAAAATCATTATATTGAATACATTCCTCTATACATTTCACATTCGATAACCTGTTTCTAGTTCGAAGATCCTTATTTTGTTGGAGTCCGTAATCTTTTAAAACCTTAAATATCATTCACTGTAGTTTTTTGTTTGAAAGTTACTTGACCCAAAATACATTGAAACACTACACAAAGTTGAGAAACAAACACAAAATCCAATCAAAAGACCGAATAAACTTGAAATTAAAGCAATCGATTTAGGAACAAAGAACGATAAACTCAATGATAAAGCCTATAACTCAAACATAAACCAAATCAAAATGATTAAACTCACAATTGTTTCAACCCCAACTACAAATGCAAACACTTGATATAATCACAACCATGAAAGTATTAGAACATCTACACAATCTTTGTATCCGCATACAAGGGTGAAAACATTAACCTGTGATACAGCTCCCAACACTTCTTTCGGTTCACCGTTTGCGTAGATGAACAACAAAGATTGTATAATTCATTATATATCTATATTGTAGGAGATATAGGATTTGAAACTGAAATGAATCTAGGGTGGGCGATTGAAATTCATGATTTTGGAATTTAATTGTTCGTTAGTTATAATGAAGTCATAAGAGATGCCTTTTGGTTTTCATTGGGTCAAGAAGAGTCATTGGTTATAATGAAGTCATAAGAGCTGCGTTTTGGTTTTCATTGGGTCATGAAGAGTTGTCGTTCAAGATGAAAGCATTGAATCCACGAAATTGGGGTTATGATAATAATGTACAAGTGGGTTTTGCAAGGAGGGGTAACACTGGAAGGATTTTCATGACATTTTGGGTGTGAAGCAAGAAACTCTTCAGATGCCATCTTAAAATATGGGTAAAATTATCTTTATATCAATGGAGTTTCTTTAATATAGTATATAGAAGATAAGGGTCTAACTCTTTATGTTTCATCGTCATAACATAAACTTGATAAAGTTATTTATGTCTATCTGAAATCCTTGTTGCATCTTTATGCATACTTCATTTCATGTTCAGATTGATTCTTCGATTAATATGTTTATTTATTCTTAAACTTGATTCACATATTATAGGAAATTCTATAATTTGGAATAACAACTTTTAATAGAATATTATTATTATTTTTTATTTAATAAATATTTACTTTAGAGATATTATTTCTAAAATTGTTTTAGAGATAATATATTGATACTTTAGTTTGAGAATATCTATCTTTTAATTATTATATATATCTCATAGACATATGTAGGATATTTTTTGTATAATCAACAACAAATATTTATAAATGCAAAACTAAATAAAAATTTAAATTGCATAATAAGAAAATTTATCGAAAAACAAAATCAAAATCAAACAATTGTCTCAAAAACCTGATAGTAACAAATTGCTAAGTAGAAATGAAAAATGACTTCATTTTTAATCTCTAAGATTGATCCCTACCCCAACAATCATCCATTATCCCTTCAAATCATAAATGTTGAAACACATTTCTTTTAGTGTCAATACATTAATAGATTTGTAAGGAATTTGAATACAATAATGTATACATACATGAAGGCTTAACCTCTGATAAATCCCCTAGTCCATTATTCCATTCAGACTAATGGATGTGGCTCTAGAGGAAGCGTTCTGTTTTCAACCTCATTTACTCAGCAATGAGCCAATCTCTAAGTTGTGAGATTGTTCCACCATAGACATTCCTGTTGCACCCTTTAAAAAAACCCTCGTATTGGGATAGTAGGGTTGATAGGATCATATCAATAGCCATATCAGGATGTATTGGTGATCCAAGTTCATCAAGTGTTTTGACACATTTTCCTTGTTGTTAATATGAACTTTCACTGACTTGTAACACCGGTAAATTCCCGATTTGTGTTTTGTTTTGTAGAGTTGTGCAATTGCCTTAAATTCCTAATTTGGTTTTCATTGAGGGGGCTTTTTGAACATTCTAAAACTTGTTAAGATAGCTTTGGGAGCAAGACACTTAGGGATCAAACTAGAGGGGCCATTATTGAAAATATTTGATTAAAAATAACAAACCCTAACCTTCCTTCCACCTCTAGTTCACGGCGCAAGAGAGAGACCCCCAAAACCTTTTTTTTCCAACCTTCCAAGCAGCTCTATTGATCCCACATCATCCCACAAGGTTAGTTGATATTTTCCTAGTTTAAATCTTGGTCAATCGTATGTTTAGAAATCGGTTATTGGTTGATTTTTGGGCGATTAGGGTTTCAATCGGTTCAATCAATTGGCACTCAATCATAGGGTAATTTTTGGGGATTTTGCCTCTAGGTTATCCTACAAGGTTAGTCTACTAAGTCTCTAACCGAATTCATGGTCAATTGTTGGGTAAAATTGATTAATTTCATGATTGAAAAATTAGGGTTTTGAGATCGGCTAGATTCAATTGAATGACGAATTGGTTGGATTTTTTGGGGGGTTTTGCTTCCAAACCACCATAGGGTATGTGGGTAATATCATGTTTGAAAATGGGGGCCATTGGTTAAGGTTTGGTTTATCAATTGTGATTATTGCGATTCTAGTGTTATAGGGTTTTCAAAATTGGGGATTTTGTGTTCTTTGGGTTAGATAAGAAATTAGGTGATTGATTCAGCCTATAAACCCTTACTAGGACCTGTTTTAATGTTTTTGTAAGATTTAACATGGTTGGGGTTCGTTTGTCAATAATGATAAAATCGGGGTTTTCGGTATGTAAGAAAAGGGACGAATTTAAGCAATGTGTTACTGTGCACACATCAACCAAATCTAATCCCAAATGTTTCTAATGATGAAATATTATATAAAATGTGGGCTAATTGAATAATGGGGCTGAATTGGGTGAAGGACACATTACTTTGCGAAACAGGGCCCTCGGTTCGGCAATTTTAGGGATTTTCGCAACTTAAGTGATTGGTCATCAATTGAGTCACCAAATCAGGTCCTAGATCATTGAAATGGTTTTGTTAATTGTTACAAATGGACTTTGGATCAACAGGAGCTGAATTGGTTAGTTACACCTTTCTAGGGAATTCAGTGTTACCCGGTTGACCTGTTCGGAACCATAGAAGTCTTATAGGCTTAGTATGTGATATGTATTGTTATTTGGCAGGTGCTTGATTGTGTGTGTAGCCTCCCAATATATATTAGCTTGTTGAGTACTTGTTCTCGCATTCAAGTGAATTCACGATGCCTTTTTATTGTTTTAAACTTTTGGGTTAATATACATGCCATGAACACGTATTTGAAATCGTACTTGTTAAATCAGGTCTTTTCTTGATTGCTACATGGTTTGAGTATATGTGTTATTATATTTTCAAAATCAATACTGTGAAAACGATTCAAGAGAAAGGACTGGTCATTTTCAAATTAGAAGGTTAAAAAGAAAAGAAAGAGAAGGGCAAAGAAAAAAAGGGATTTTTTTTCGCAGAAAACTTTACCTTGAAGAAAATCAAAATCATTAAAATCCCACATAGCAAGTCAAAATCGAATCATAGACGATTTGAATAGCAAGATACTCCGAGCCCTTTCGTGGTTCGTTGAGAACAACATTTAGCAAGTAACTCCGAGCCTTTTGGTTCGTTGAGAAATAGCAAGTGACTCTGAGACTTCGTGACTCATTGAGTATATAGCAAGTAACTCTGACCATTCGTGGATCGTCGAGTATAGCAAGTGACTCTGAGCATTCGTTCGTTGAGATTAGCAAGTCAACTCCGAATTCTATTCGTTAAGTATAGCAAGTTAGTACAAAAGAACCTAATTAGCAAGTTGGTCAGGAGCACATAAAACCTGATTAGCAAGCAGGTCAAGAACAAAGCCCCGATTAGCAAGTTGGTTGGGAGCAAGCAAGAAAATTGTTTAGCAAGTTAGCCAATAGCAAGAATAGCAAGTTGATCATATTAAAGTCCAATTAGCAAGTAGGCTGGATAATTTGATCGAACTCAAGCAAGAATATCAAGCAAGGTAACAAGAAAGAAGGATTGGAAAGAAAAAGTCCCAGAACGTAAAGAAAGAAAACATGACAAAGAAAGATGACAACAACGCGTCTAGCAGTTCAATATCAACTCGTGAGCAAAGAAATGTATCATTGCAATGCTCGAAATTGACAGAGACAAATTACACCTTGTGGGCACTATTGATGGAAACCATCTTAAAGGCTTATGGTCTTTGGGAAACAGCAGATGAAAAGAAAGTGAATACAACCAAAGCAATGATTTTCCAAACCTTACCAAAAGACATCTTAATGCAAATTGCACAATGTCAAAATGCAAAAGAAGTTTGGGAATCAAGCAAAGTTCGATACCTTGGAGCAGACATGGTTCAGAAAGCACGTCTACATACCTTAAGAAGCGAGTTAAAGATTCTTAAAATAAAACCAAATGAATCAGTGAGTGACTTCGCAAGAAAGGTAGGCAAAATAAGAGCCAAATTCAAAAGCCTTGGCACAACTCTTAAGGATAAAGCAATAGTTAGAAAACTACTTAACTCACTTCCAAAGAAGTTTCTACCAATCATAGCAAGTTTTGAGCAATATTCAGAGATAGATACAATGCCATTTGAAGAAGCAGTTGGAAGAATTACAGCATTTGAAGAACGACTCAAAAGTCAAGATGAATTAGAAGAAAATCTTCAAAGTAAACTACTAATGGCAAGCTCAAGTAACCATTCAACAAGTTGGCACCATGGAAAAGCATGTAATAATCAAAACCAAGGAAGAGGACAAGCAAGAAGCTTTGACAAAAGAGGAAGAGGATGCGAAAGAAGCAAGAGTCAAGAAAGAAAAGACAAGAGTACGTTCAGGTGTTATGATTGTGGAAGACTTGGACATTTCGCAAACGAATGCACCAAATGGAAAGACAAGAAGAAAGATAACAACGAGCAAGAATACCTTCTCGTTCATGAAGAAGAAGATCAAACCCTACTATGAAGCAAGAAATGATAAATCAAAATTAGGGGGGAGAATGTTAGACATAATATTTGATTTAACCTAAGTCTAATATGTTATTTGTACTATTGTTGTATAATATATAGTTATGGCAGTTAGGCTGTTATAATGAACCATTTTGTCGGTTCATCATGGGTATCACACCCTTTCACTATGTATAAATAGGAACAAATCTATTCATTTCAATTTAATGTATCTTAGTGTAAATTCTCTCTAAATCTATAATAAGAACATCCCCTGTGACCACACCACAGGTATTACGGTGCTAATAATGAAGTACCCATGACTAATTATGGTTTTGCCCCTTCCATAAGTTCATCTACGCCAAACCAACAGCACTACACGAAGGTCATTCAATACTTCAAGAATGATCCCTTGTCAGTATGTCACATCGTTGCAAAATAACAGTGGTGTCTTTGAATCTACTTTGGGATTTTTTTTTTGTTTCTTTGTCGTCAAAGGACAAATTAAGGAGGTTAGCTTTTTTTTTTTTTTTTTGTAAGGTAAACTTCATTCAAAAAACGCCACAGCGGCCCTTAAAGCAAGGACCCCTGGGCAAAAACAAAACGATTACATCAAATCCAGAGGATAATTACACCATTTTTTCCAATCGACATCTTTAATTCTAGTTCTATGACGAAACCAAAAAAACGAGGTTGATTTGATGTTTGCCAACAACTCAACCGGTCTCCTGTTCTTGTGCGAGAAAATCCGCGCATTTCTTTCGTTCCAAATCGACCACAAAGTTGTGTAGATAATGCCCCGAAGAACCGACTTTTGCTGAGGGGACAAAGCTTGGGAGTCGGACATGTTAAGAACATCCTTCACGTCAAAAGCATAAAACGGACTCAAGCGACACCAAACCGTAATCCGATTCCATATCTCATAAGAGTAAACGCACCCGGTAAACAAATGCATAGCCGTTTCAAGACCCGTTTGACAAAAAACACAGCTCACCTCTTGTAGTTGAACACCCCGTTTCGTTAGCTCCGCACAAGTGGGAAGACGATCTCGGATAGCCCTCCACGCCATGATTTTACACTTGCTTGGAACCCAGACTTTCCAGTTGATGGTTGGTGAACTACTTGTAATAACAGTCTCGTAGAGCAGCTTCTTTGCCGAGCGAACTGAGAAAATACCACTAGCGTCTCCTTTCCATCTCCATGTGTCGCATCCTCCAGTCCATTCAAAATCAAACAAGTCTTCTAACAAATGAAACAACTCCGCGACCTCATCATGAGAAGTAGGCTCAGACCTCCAACCCCAAATTAAAGTTTTGATGCCATCAATAACTTTCATGCGCTTGTTCACCACCACCCATTTATCCTCCTCTAGTCTGAATAGGTTTGGATAAAGAAGTCTAAGGGGCACATCACGAATCCAGGTATCACCCCAGAAAAGAATTGTGGAACCATTGCCAACGGATCCGGCAAAAAGAATTAAGGAGGTTAGCTAGGTGGGGTCATATTAGTAATTTTAGGATCAAGTAAATAAAATAAAAAAAGGACCCACAACAAAGATGAATCATTTAGAAAAGAGTAGGAACTAGAGTCCATGAAGGGGTTTTGACAGGGCTTTCTTGGCAATGGATTCTTATGCAACAAGGGTTTTTGGTTTTACTCTTATCGCTATTTTATGAAATTTAATATTAATTAATTAATTACGTATAAAACAGTTTTATAATTGATTTTTAGTATCTTAAAATTAATACTTTCTTTTAACAAATGTATTTAAGTTATTTAAACTCTAGTTGTGATATTTTTATTTTTATTTTTTTCCAGTATAGTTAAACAAGTATTTTAGTACTGAACACTATAAAAAATATTTTAGTGTCATTACCCTTGTGGAGTAATTACGTATTTATTCTAGTGTAAACTACTATAATTACGTTAAATTTTAATTTTTTATATTATTCATTTAGAAAACAAGTTTAAGCTGATGGGGAAAAAGTTTATAAAAATAAACAAATTCTCTCTTTCATTTCTAATGTTTAGTATGTTAAGTTCATTTTTACCTGATCCTTACTATATATATATATATATATACATATTTGTATATTGCATTTATACATATGTGTATATTACATTTTCAGTTATACATATGTGTATAGTGTCAAACATATATGTATATTTTTTTAAACTTTTACACGTATAGACACGTATGTACATTAAAATAAAATGCTCTTACCCACAATCTTTTTTCTATACATGTATGTGAAATCATTTCAAAATATTTACACATGTATGTACATTACCAAACATGTATACACATATATGTAGAACACTAGTTTTTGTAGTTTTAGACACATATATACACTTATGTATAAATGAAAAAAAATAAATTGTAGAAAAATCTGCGATTAAGCAATTCTTTTTTTTTTTTGCCTTAAAGAAATGTGTGGTCCAGAATGGTTCTCTCAGTTCTCAATTTAGCAAAAAGTTCTCATTTGAACCAAATCCTACACACATACACACACATATATATGCGCGCACACACACACTAGTTTATCTCTTGGGAGCTTCTCGGGGGTAGAGAAATCTAATATGAAGTAACAAAATGTGTGTACCATAAAAGGAATAAGCCGTTTTTTCAGTTTTTTTTTTTTTTTTTTTTTTGTAAAGAATCAACACTCAACTCATAAAAGCTACTTATAATTCTACGTGTGCCCCTTTTGCTCAAGAGAAGTCTCTGTACAACTTTGTGACTTTCTCAAGATATTCTAAAACTACGATGTGAACCTGAAAAAAACAACCAAATTGGTATCAAATGATATGTCATGATGATGATAGACGATTCTGATGTGTAAAGTAAGCATATGCGAAAGAATGACATACCTGCTCAATCTTATTATGTATATACAATCCCCCACCGAATAAAACAATCAATAAGTAAGTAGTGAAGATCCATTTTGAAGATAAATAAAAAAATATCTAGATGATATCGACTAAAAAGATTGTAGAATTGTAACTTTTCATGTTTCCCGACTATTTTCTCTGCTCATACATAAATTAAGTATATATTGCAATAATCATAACATGTCAGTCGATTTCGAAGTACATACATTAAAAACGATCTAAGAGGCGTGCATAGTGGGATGATTAATTATCACTTATCAGCAAGAGATTAACCTAGTGTCTAAGAATCATATGCTACATCTAACCGGCTTAGCAATCTTTGTAATCCTAGCAACACGAATCAAAATACAAAAAAAAAATAAATAAAAAAAAATAGATTTTTACCAAACTGACTACATCTATGAATATATATGTAGTTAGCGGGTTCTTATATGTAATAGTAGATTAAAAAATATATGTACTATTCCAGCATGATTAGTGACTTGCCTAGACATTATTAATGAATTACGTTACACATTGTGTTTTTTTTCTGTATTAACAAAAACCCACAAAAACCTAATCCATCCCGCCCACCGCCTACCAAAAAAACCTATCCCCCCATCCAACACAACCAAAAACCTAATTCCCCATCCAATAACCTAAACCCACCTTACCCACTCCCAAAACCTAAACCTTAGAAGCTAAATTAAAAAAAAAAAAAAAACTAACCTAAAAACTAAACTAAACATAAAAAACTAAACCCTAAAGCTTAACTGGACATTTACATGTGCATTAGAATTTGCATTTATTTTATTTTATTTTGTTTTTATTTTTCTTTCTGAACGGGGATGACGTAGGAAAGAAAAGCTCTGAACCAATTTTCTAGTTTTTGACTTAAATTTTGAGTTATGATTTTTTTTTAATTTCCATTAATTTAAGTAGGAGTTATCAAGTTCTCTCCCTAACTATGAGTTTTCTATTAAACACCTATAAATATAGGGATAGAATACTTTGAGACCTCGTTTGAGTTGCGAGAACCATAGGAACTCATTTGGGCTATTGATTTTGATGATCCAATGGTTGAGATCAAATGATGAGATTTTTTTTGTCTTGACATGCTAATTAACTTTTTATTAGTATTTTTTTAATAAAATAAAGTACATGAGGGTATTTAGGTAAAATATACCATGAGAGAGGAGAAAATAATATAATATCATATTAATTTTTTACTCAATTATTAAACTATCATATTTTTTTAACTTTATTTTACTTTTTAATTCATTTACTTTTTTAAAGCAAAATCGAAACTCAAAAATGTAGCTAATAGATCAAATAATATTTTATGGAGTTTCATCGATTTTGCTTCTTAATCATGGATTATCATCCAATTTTGAGGTAAGAACTTGTTTTACTTTGATCGATTTGCTCCTGTTTTAACCCATTCGAATTCATTTTCTTACCTAATACGCAACTAGGGTTCATGGAGTTTCATCGATTTTGCTTCTAAATCATGGATTATCATCCAATTTTGAGGTAACAACTTGTTTTATTTGATTGATTTGCTCCAGTTCTGACCCGTTCGAAGTCATTTTCTTACTTAATTTTGAGATTTTTTTAGGTCTGACTAGGAACAATTTGATCCGACTAATCGGTGATTAATCGTGACACTGATTAATTGAGTGATTAGCCCAAAATTAATCAGTAAAGTGAGGACTAGCGATTTCGGGATTGTTACAACCTTGCCTGTAACACTAGTTGGTTTTAAAGAAACACAATATCACACTTCATGAGTTCATGTTTTCAAACACCTTAAAGCACCAACAAAACCACTACCTAGTCAAACACTCTCTTCACTATCCATGCACACATTCCCATACCCATGGTGGTCCCCTTCTCCCTCTTCATCTCCTTCATCTTCATCGCTTTAACTGTTGCAACCAACGTCGATCTCCTCCTAACCACAATCAAACCATCCTTCAACTCCAACAACAAAGACAACATATTATTAACTACATGGAACACCTCCATCCCCTTATGTCAATGGAAGAAAAAAAAGATCCTATTTAAAAGGAAATATGAAAAACCATACAAACCCACCACTACGATCTGACCTGTTGCCGCCCTAGCTAACCACCACCGAGACTACCATCATCGGACCCCTATCACCAATCGTTTCCACCAAACCGAAACAAAACCACCAAGATCAAGCCCCGCACTGACTTGCACAGCCATGAACCACCACCACAAGGACGATCTGCAGCCATGGCCAACACCCTAACTTCCATAACCATGAACCACCACCCAAAACCACCGCCATACCCGTCGCCTTCACCCATACAACCACCCCAAATCCACCACCCTACCCAATCGATTGATCTTCAGAAAAAATTGGGGGACAGTTCATCTTGCTCAAATGAGGGGGGAGAGAGAGAGTTGGTGTGTGATAACAATGACTTTAAAAACATTTCAGTAATTATAAATGGTGATTCGGGTGTGGGTGGGGTGGGGTAGGGGAGGTGATAAGTAACTATGTTGCCCCTTAATATTATAAGCATAATTTGCATACGTGTCACCTTGTTATTGGCCTAGAAGAGTTTTCAAGTTCTCGCAACTTAGACAAGTTCTCAAATGATCCAGATCCATATATATAGGTAACACCATGATGTTTGGCCAAGAGTTTTTCACGCATTATTATTCTTATATGATAATTAACAACCAAAAATGAATAGTAAATAACACATTTATATACGAAACCTAAACCTGAACCATTAGATAAAATCACCATACATGAGTATACGTTACGTAACCGAACTAATAAGGGATCTGAACCCGGTCCGTGACCCTTGATTAGTCATCAATCGGGACATGTGTCACATTCTCAAGATGACACATGTCCCCACTTAACTCATGACACACACACACACCTTGACACCTAACGCCCTCTCACACACACTTCCTGTATAATCTACCATACACATTCACACACTTTATTGAGAAAATTAGAGAGAGAAAGAGAGCAACAGAGAAGAGAGAAAGCAGAGAGAGAGAGAGAGGGAGTGTCTTGGACAGAGGTGGGGCTTCCATGGTGGTCTCCTAGCGGCGACCACCATCACAGCGGCGGCGCGTCTCCTCCTTCCGGTGCGTGCAATACCCCTAACCACTAACTAACGGATGAAGAAGTCCATAGTAGTGGTGGTTCACTCATTAAATGAACGATGGCGGGTCTATCAGACATAATAAGGGAGACGCCTACCAGAAACGAACCAAGGATTTCCATTGAAAGAAAGCACGGAGAGATAATGACGGTTTTAGAATAATGATTGGTGGTATGGGGTGACGGTGATGCGACAAGTATGGTTTCGACAAGGATGGCTCCAGCTCATAATAGGGTTTTGACATGTACTGTGGTGTCAAGTGGTGGTTTTACACGGTTAAAAGAGGTGGTTAATAGTGGTGTTGGAGTGTTGACGGGTCGGTGATGGTTGAAAGCTGGTCAATGGAGCAGTTAACTATTGGTCAACAGAAGTTAACTGGTCAAACATGGGACAATTCAGTCAAACACAGGTTTGAAGGAATTAGGAGTTCCCAACAAGGAGAATACTAGTACGTAATACCAGGTACCTCGTTTACCGTACTTATACTTATGCATTGCTATCCAGGGGAGTTTCGTGAACTCCCCATTTTTATACTTTTACTATTTTAGGGGTGAATACATGATTCCAACTATTTTTGTAACTTATGGTTTTAGTTTTATAAGCATACCGTTTATCTGCATGTTATACCTTACCTGACACTCATTAACACTAGGATAGAGCCGACTTAATATATAGCTATTACTACTTGGAGAATCCCTCATGCACAGCGGTTCGGCCTATTGCCCAGGAATCCCCACTGAGACTAACGGGTCGTTGTGCATATATTTTGCCTAAGTAACCTGTGTTGCAGAGCATAGGTTAGAACCTATAACAATAACGGGTATTGGTTCTGTTGTTACATCTAGGCATTGTTAGGCATGACGCTAGGTGCAGGAGTGAGTCGCCGGATTATATTATTGTAACATAATAACCATTAAACTTGCTTGAATACTAAAATGTTTATGAAACTGATTTCGGGCACCTAATTAACTAAATACACGAATTCACCAATATCAATATTGACCAAACCTAATTTAAGCATGTGTTAGGTACCTACATTTGGATGGATTTAAAGCAAGAAGGTATATTTACATGCTTACAGAATTAGAGTAATATTGGGTAGAGTTTCAAGCTTGTGGATGGATAGAAAGCTGTTGGTAGAGACTATTTCGATTAGTGGACAAGTCACCTGAAGATGCTTTGACGAAAGCCATGATTTGCCTTTTCAAAAGTTTTAGTCCATTTATTTATCTATATTATACTTTTATTTTTATTATTTTTGAATTAGAAATTGTATAAACATTTAAATTAGTCATTTTACCTTCGCTGTGCAAGTTTGGTAACGATCCGCATTTCGGCCAACCCTTCCATGGTCGGGGTGTAACAATATATATATATATATATATATATATATATATATATATATGAGAAAAAATTTATTGTGAGAAGGGAAAGAAGAAATGACATAATAGTAAATATTAAATATTTTAACTCTTCTCAAATTAATTATTCTTTTTTTAAATAATTAGTCATAACACTGCATTCTACGCGTATGAAAATTTATCCTACACATACCAAAATTCATCCTACGTATATCAAAATTATCATAAGTTTATCCTAGAAATTCATCCTAGATTTATCCTACACATATCGAAATTACCCACACTTAAATAGGTTTCTATGAAAGAACATATTTTGAAAATGGATTATTTGTTTCATTTATCTAACTAGTTTAGGGGGTTACCATAAATTAATCATTTATTTTACATTAAATACAATTATTAAATTGAGGATTTCAATTGGTTTAAAGTTGTTCTTTTTCTTCTTACAAAACATTTTATTCTCATTTGAACTCTCTACTATACGCACACACATTTGAACTCTCTACTTTAATTGATGTGTGGTTCGTAACAAAATAAGATTGGTCATTCAAGGTTTTAACTAGTAAGAAGGAATGGGTTATATGGAGGTGTATGCTTTCATTGCACAATTGGACGTTATTAGACTAGTTTTGGCATATGCGGCTTACAAGCGCATCAAAGTCTTCCAGATGGACGTTAAAAATGCTTTTCTATATGGTGATAGAACCTGAAGAGGAAAATAATGTATGTGTTGAAGAAAAACAAAGTTTGGATCAAGGTCGAGAAAGATCTAAGATTGGAAAGGTTTGAAGATCAAGGTTAGGAAAGATCCAAGATTAGTAAGATTAGTAAGATTTGAAGATCAAGGTAAAGAACATCCAAGATTGAAATAAATTTAAATATAGTGACTCAAAAGGAAGAATACCATGCATAAAATAAGAAATTTGGACTTTGAAAGTAAAATATGATGTCAAGCATGAAAATCTGATGAACATCTACCAAACCATATATCTGAGGATTGAAAACCAGATTTCTAGAAAGAAATATTGTTTAACAAGTGGATGTATGTAAGATCCATACAAGTTGACAATTCAAAGCACAATAAACTATGTGAAGATTCCATGCATCCATCTCCAACCAAATACAAACGTGGGAATAAACAAATTTGTTATTGCAATTGCTAATCAAACTCATCAATAAAAAAATGATCAAACACAACCAAGAAGAGTGAGTTTTAGCCAACATAAATGGTTATTTAACTCAAAATCCTACCTACACATCACAAGCCTCAAATTCTTTGAATCATTGGTATGTAATAAGATATAATACTCTAATCATCGTGTAAGAGCTTTACTATAAGGTCATATAAACTAAAATTTTGTACGTGTGTTTTCTTGATAGTTGATTTCTCATTCCGTACACTATTTTTATATTGTTGAAATCACATTTTCATTTGTGAAATGGCTAAAACATCTGGGACCAACATACGGGAAGGTGAAGGAAGAGGTGTATATGAGCCAAGCTCCTGGATTTGAGGACCCCGATTTTCCTAAAAGAGTTTACAAACTTGATAAGGCATTGTGTGGTCTTCACCAAGCTCCAATAGCTTGGTATGAAACATTGTATAGTTAAAAACACAATATCTGTGCGTTCCTTGACCTGAACTCAAAGGGCGGAGATTATGAATTCTGTAACATTCGGCCCCTCTCACCACCAACATTGTCCGCTTTGCCCCGAAGGGTTGTCAATCCAGAGCGCACGGATTTGTTTTCGGTTGCCCTGGTGGAGACTTCCCAGAAGGTCACCCATCCTAGAACTGCTCCCACCTGAGCACGCTTAACTGTGGAGTTCTCCTCTCATCCACTAACAATAAGCCCCAAAACGCGTTGGTGCTTTGAGAGGCATTAGAATACATATGAACCAAGGATCTCTTCTGGCCACGACCGATGTGGGATTTGCCTAGGGTGTCACATTCACCCCCTATTAGAGTCACATCGTCCCTGATGAGGTTTGACCCACCATCCCGAACGACACAGGAGTGACTCTGATACCATATGTAACATCCTCAAATTTCCAGGATCCCATAGCCATAAGTCATATGAACAACTCTAAATTCCTAAACCATTTAGTTCATTTTCAAAAACCAAGTTTAAAAGTCAACCATAAGTTTTAAGAAAATGCGAAAGGGTAATCAAACAGTCAAGTAAATAGTTATGCGCAAAACAAACGCGCCGAAACCGAAGCAAAAGTATGTAATGGATGAAAATAATTTAAAGTGTTCAATATCCCATGGCAAACAGGATGCATGACCTATGCGTGCTCTGACCTAGCGACCTGCAAAAGCATGCTAGCGTGTGTCAACATAAAGTCGGTGAGTTCACAGTTTAAGTAGCAAGTGTAAAGTTTTCAAAGTTATAAAACCATCAGTTTTAAGCTTGTCAGGGGTAGCTAACCCACTCAATGTAACTAAACATGAGATTATTGGGAACATATAGATGATACAGTGCTTCAGATCTAGTGTCTATCAACACTAGCAAGAAAATGTGGTCAGAAATTCATGCCCGTGACCCAAGCACCTGAGGCATGAGGTTGCTGCACAACCTAATAGCGCTACTAACTAATACCCCGTTCGCCTCCAATGATTAACCCAATAATATTGTAAGGACTTTCAACTGATAGAGGTTGTTTAGTTCACAAAGGACAATTTAAGTTGCAAAATTGATAAAAAAAAAAAATGTGATCCACACAAGGAATCGAAAACCCAACCCACACAAGGAGTCAAAGCACCCCAAAACCCAGGATGTAAAAGTAGTCCTCAACCGGACTAGTAAAATTTTAGTAAAATGTCTCAAACCCAAGATGCATGCTTTCGAGAAAAGAGTAGTGAAACTCACCTTAGGTTGCAAAGTGTAGGATCAACACAAGAATTGAATATCTCGCGCGTATCGGATCGAGGGCGGAATCAACGATCCGGTTAGTTGTTATAGGTGGGTGTTTAAGGATAAGATGATAATAATAATAATAATAATAATAATAATAATAATAATAATAATAATAATAATAATAATAATAATATGAGAGCACACACACAAAAACACACACAAAGGATTGCACTTGTATTGGAATGGATAAAAGTTTGGCAAAAGTTAGGCAAAAGTTACAAAATGACTAAGGCATGGGGTATTTATAGTAGGACTTATACACCTCCCTTTCCTGCACACTTATCACTCATACATGTAGGGGGATACATGTATGAATCTCATACATGTGGAGGCACATGTATGAGATAACTAAGGAGGTGTATGTAACATAATTAATTCCCAAAATACCCCTAAGCCTATAAAAACACTATATTGCAACCCTAAAACGTCTAAAATGCTATGCAATCATGCCTACGACTATTATGGACCGATCACTAGCTGGGGACATACACAAAGTGCACTAACAATCTCCCCCTTGGACCTAGCTAGTGATCTGCAGACTTAACCAGTCACTGAGCTGGGGATGTCTTGAAAGACGTTCACAGACTCCCCCTAAGGTCTAGCTAATGGTCTTCGGTCATCAAGTCTTCAACATACACCGCAATGCACTAACAATCTCCCCCTGCAGACTTGAATACTTACTGATTTGAGCTTTGGTCGTGGCTTCATGAGATCTCGTCTTGGTCTTCGATCAGCTTCGATGACTTGGGAGGAATCAAGAAATCTCGCTGTTTTGATTAACGATTCTATGACGAAGACGGAAATCAACAACATCTGCACTTTCATTTCTGAATTCTCATCTTCTTTAGCTTCCGATGCTCTACCATGATCTGGTGTCTCTGAAGATGGAATATCGGGTTCTTGCTGTTCAGGATGATCTTGTTGTTCAGATTTGGGTCTTGTTTAGCGTCAAGCTTTGTCGTTTGAATCATGACGAGCACACTGGTTGTGTTTGATCCTGCAGAAAAAATTAATAAAAACTGCATACAAACTACAATTGTATTAGATACGACAAAAATCCGGACTCAATCAAAATTTTGAAGTTTATCGTTTGATAAACTTTCAAGATTTGTCCATTTTGACCACCATTTGGAGAATCACAGTGTTCTCCCCCTAAACAATTGAATCTTTTCAAATTTCACTCTAAACTTTGAAACTTGTCAATTTAAACCCTTTAATTTATGAAAGTTGCATTGTGACCCTTGAATTTTTAAAGACTATATTTTATTGTGTTTCGGCTTCGGATATGAGATTCCAATTGAAGAATTTAGTATTCCAACATCGGTTAATGGAAAATAAATCAAAAATAAAATCTTTTTGAGTTTTTCATAAATGTTGAAAATTAAAAAAACTAGATGCAGAAAGTAAATATATACAAGCATTCAACTTTTTGTGATTTTCCGATAAGAGGATCATATCAGTTTTTGAGAAATCTATTCACACCGTTGTTCTTTCATATTTAAACTTTATAGACTGTCAGACTTGGCAGTTGCTGATATTGTTGTCCACATAAGCTCACATGCAACCCGTTGTGCAATGCTTTAAAATGATACTGATTAGGTGTATTAATAACTAACTTGCCTATGGTTCCCACACACACGACATACTCCCGTATCAAGGAATTTGCACAAAGCTTAATCGTAACGCGTGATTATGCCGTAGTTATCCGTATGTTACAAGGTGCAAAGCACAGAGGTGGCAGGTGAGCAAATCAATGCTACAAAGCAACATGTGCACTCAACCAGGGTGAAGCTTATATCAATCATGATTTTCATCATAGATATGATATGATGCATTAGATAATCTTGGATCATCGTCATACATTATAAGTTCCTCATTAGGTAACTTGGGATTTGGCATTGTCAGCTTTTTTAAGATACCCTGACTGAATCTAGGTCCGTAAATCAATACGACAGAAGATCAGTCAGGCTACCCCAGATAACTTATCAACATAACGATCCGAAACCTCTGATTTTGGCAACCCTATCAAACGAAATTACGGTACCAAGACCATATGCCTATGAGGTGTTCATCCACATAGCAAGTAGTTCGTTATGTTTGTATCACTAAGGCACACATTACTAGGTTCACGAAGCCTATCAGCACATCACTCAAAATCATCACATGTCATTTTTATCATTACAATTCTTTAGCATGTGATAGATCCCCACTGATGTACTATCATCTCCTCTTTTTATCTAGGAAAAATCATTTTGGGTTTTTCTGATTTTTTATGGTTTTTCAATTTTTTTTATGTTTTTGTGTTTTTCTGTAATTTTCTCCCCCTAAAATTCAAAAAGTCTAATGAAGTTGAAATCTTTTTGGATTTTCTGATAGAAAAATGGTTAAACAAAAACAGATCTTCCGATGTGGTTTACTCAAATTTTCCCATAAAATGCCTTTTACCTTTCAAAGATAGTCAAATTTGGATTTGTCAAATGATTTGGTAAAATTTTTGGCAATTTGTTAGTCAGTGTGGACTATGGTAATCACTGGATCCTTAGTGATTTCTATGGAAGTTACACTATTAATAAGAAAATGGAGGTGATAAAAAAACGCAAACCGTAGTCACGCATGTGTGTTAATTGATCCAATGAAGAACCTGAAAACAATAGCTCGATGCAGCTACCTGATTCGGCTTCGCAAGTTGCAGGAAACACATGTGACGACTTCCCATAAACTGATATCCACCTGTTGCAGATTCAACTTCGATTTTGTAACCACCATTGACAAGATCATCAAAGTCAACGAGATCCAGCTTATCGCCATTAGGGTACCATAGACCTTCGGTCGTTAACCCTTTAGATAATGAAGGAACCGTTCTACAGTAATCACCCAGTTCACTTTTATTCATTACTAACGCCCATTGGTAAGTCGAAACACTGGGTCATGAATTTAATTTCATCGGACATTTTCTTTTCTTTCTTCTTCTTTGATAAAAAATCCTCTCCGTTGATTGGCTAAGGTACATATCCTCCAAAGATGTTCTGATCATTTTACCGGAGCGATATGACACCTATTTTGTGCTAAGATGCCCCACTGTCAACAATCAATGACTGCTGATAGTTCCTCCTGGAACACCCTACACACTCGTTCAAAGATTAGTTCTGGAGGGGAACCCAAACTTGATTGTCTTTGGTCGGCCTAGGTCATCAATCATTGGTATATCCATCCACCTGCTGTGAGGAGTTGGAGTAGGATCACCTGTTGATGAACCCTCTTATGGAATTACTGATTTAGGTCTCCAAACCTGCTTGATTTTATCTTAGAAAAATTTTGGTTTTGTAGGTTTGGGTTTGGCCTTAGGTTTTGCCTCTGGATTGCCCTTTGGACTAGCCTTAGGGTTTTTCTTGGGCTCCGAGACCTTAGGTTTTACAACCTTCTCAGTTTTTGGCTTTAGACATTCAACAACAATTCTTTGTCTTCTTTTGAAAGGGTTTGGTCTCTCATTTTGATAATAATCACCATAAAAGTTTTGTTTTGGAGAGCCAAAGTGATTGTTCTTGTTGTTTCTCGGGGGTCCATAACTACTAGCCTTCATCTCTCTCATATAGGGACAATGAGATCTAATGTGTCCTACCTCGTTGCATTCAAAGCATGACCTCCACTCTTCATAGTATTCAGGATCATACTGTGAATACCCCGAGATATAGTGAGAAGATCTCGGGCTAGAGTTTCCAAATCTAGTGGTACTTGAGGATGTTTCATGGTCATGAGATCTAGATGCACCATATCTTTAATCTTTTTGTTTAAAATACTCAAAATTTTATTGGCTTTCATAATGCTGCACCTGATCCGTACCCCTAGATTTGACAAACTTAACTTCTTTAGTCTTGGGAACTGACTTGTCCTTCCCAGACTTTTTCTTTGGAACCCAATTGATTTTCTTTGACTGGTTATGTTGGTTCTTTTGATTTTGATGAGTTTTCTAAGGAACAGCTTGTGGTTTCACCTGTTGAGGTTTACCATTTTGCTTTTTAACTTCAGGTTCAGGATCACATTCAATGTGATTCTCAAGTGGAATAGCTGGTTTTAATCCTAAACCTGGTCTCTCAGATTCCTCATCAGAATCTTCATAATCAGTTTCGACCAACACATAATTCTCATCTTTAACAATCTCAGTTTCCTTGATCTCATATGGGTTAGCAACAAGTGGTGTTGTGACAACAAATTTTGTGAGATCTGTCTCCTCTGGTGACTTGGAATAATTATCAGGTAAAGGAGGAGGAACTGCATTGTAACCTATACCACTCGTGCTCTTTTCAGTTATTTGATTTTCAATTATGTGATCAAGCACATACCTGGAATACGAATAACTGTCAAGCTTTTTCTTAATGGCCTCGTAATCACACTGTGCCACTACTAATGCCTTTTTGGTTTGGGTTAATTCAGCAATGTAGTTGTTGATTGCGTCTTGTTTGTTAAGAATGGTTCTTTTCATCTCACTAACATCCTTTTTAACAACATTACTGTTTCTTTAAACTCCTTTTCATTTGATTTTAAGGCATTGTTTGCATCAGTGCAGGATCGAAGATCACATACCAAACTAGTATTGTGTTCTTTGATCAATTCGATTCGGGCTTCTAACTCTCAACACTTAGCACATACAAGTTTAGAGGAGCTAGAACTTACCTGAGTATGCTGCTCAGTCTGATTTTCAGTTGACTGAATTGGAGTGTCTGCATTTCTCTCCTCTACCTTTTCTTCCGTTGAATCATCATTTCTAGATGTTGAACACCCTACAGTTGTGCTACTTGTTGACTCGCAACTTCGTTCATCAGCAGACGATTCTCTCTCTTCACCCGACCCGTCTTCGTAAGTCATTGAGCTTGAATTGGAGCTCTGACTTTCCTCACTTGAGCTTTCATTTGCTCCACTACTTTGTTCCTCTGAACTCTGAGTAGTGTCTGAGGATTCTTCATCATCTCGAACTCTTGTCATCCCATCACACCTTTTATCCGCATGTTCAACCGATGCTTTTACTAACACGATATTTGCCGAATTCGTGTTACGGCTTTGTGTTTCCTTCTCGCTCACATGATTCCTTTGGACGCTTTGCGACTGATTTGCTAATGTAGCGAGTGCCCAAGGATCTATCATGTCCACTGTTTGTTTAGGTGGAAGTTGGAGATGATAATAATGGCATTGACTTCTTTCAGCTTTTCTTGTCTTCTCTATTTCTCCATTTTCTAGCATCACCAGATATCCACTGATGGATAGCGTCTTATACTGACCCATTACCTTCATAACATCCACGTACGTCATCCAATTTTGCGGAAGTGCATCTGCAAACCGTTCAATTAGCTCACGGTGAGTATATTTAAGGTCAAACTTAGTCAATTCACTCATGAGATAGTTATATCGGGACTGCATGTCTCTGAGTGTTTCAGTCTCAATGTAGCCGAATGCCTCGAAGTCCTTCCTGAGTTGTTCTGTTTTGGGAGTCTTGTTGCTACTACCCATTTCATTGTCACTCTTTAACATTTGATGCGTGCTTTGTACTTGGTGAGTTGCAGAAACCATATCCCAAGAGTTCGATGGAACTGCTTGTGGAGGCAGGGCCGATAGAGGTTGTAGGAGATGATTCCAACCCATCGGTTTCTTAGATGAATAATGGATAAGCGAACTGAGATCGGGAATGAGAAATGATAAAGTCAAACTCGATCAAAGAAAGTCAACTTGGTCAACACAAGTCAAACTTGGTCAACCAAAGTCAAACTCGGTGAACAAAAGTCAAACTTGGTGAGTGAAAGTCAAACTCAATCAAATAAAGTCAACTTGGTCAACAAAAGTCAACTTTGGTGAAGGACAGTCAACTTTGATCAAAGATAGTCAACTTTGGTCTAAGTCAGTCTACTTTGGTCAAAGAATGTTAACTTGGTCAAAGAAAGTCAACTAGGTGTATGAAGGGACAAGTATGAGTTGGAGGTACAATTATGAATAGGCACATGTATCAAAGGACATTTATCAAAGATAGGCACACGTATGACTGATGAGTGTTACCAGGGACACGTATGACTCAAACAGGAAGAACACTTATGACTGATACGTGTAGGTTAACTGAATGAAACTGATACGTGTTGGTTAACTAAAGGAAACTGATACGTGTGGGTTAACTGAAAGAAACTGATACGTGTGGGTAACTGAAATAAACGGATACGTGTGGGTAACTGAATGAAACTGATACGTGTGGGTAACTGAATGAAACTGATACGTGTGGTTACAGACACACGTATGACTAATACGTGTGTAGGTCTGCAGAAAGTAAATACAGAACAGAACAAGCTGAATACAATCGGATTTGAGTGTTTTATGAAATTTTGATGATCAGATCTTGAGGTTTTGTGTATGGAATGATTTCTAACAAGTTTGCAATATCAAAAACACATCAAAAACACGAATTATAATCCAAAATCCTTGAACACAAAATTTATGAGTTTTCATCAAAAACTCAGATCTGATCCAAATTAACAGTGTTTAACATCTAATTTTGATTCAAATAGTTTTCAAAACACTTATGAAAGATGATTGAATGATCAAATCTCACAAATCATTCCATGATCATGATTTTGCATCAAAAACACATAAAACCCATAAAACTCATGAAAATGAAAAATTTTCATAAAATCTTCAGATCTGATCCGTTTTTGCTCAAATTTGATTTGGTTATTTGTAAAATCAGTTTCTAAACATAAAATCACAATCAAACCTCAGATCCAATCATCAAAAACACTCCAAAATCATTGAAAACCATATTTTAAGCTCTAAATGGGTCAAAATCAATTTTCTATGAACAATTGCATAAAACTTTCAGATCTGATGCAAACCACTATAACAACACGCGTGATATGAGCCTTAGCTCTGATACCACTTGTAGGATCGACATAAGAATTGTATATCTCGCACGTTTCGGATCGAGGGCGGAATCAACGATCCGGATAGTTGTTATAGGTGGGTGTTTAAGGATAAGATAATAATAATAATATGAGAGCACACACACAAAAACACACACAAAGGATTGCACTTGTATTGGAATGGACAAAAGTTTGGAAAAAGTTAGGCAAAAGTTACAAAATGACTAAGGCATGGGGTATTTATAGTAGGACTCATACACCTCCCTTTCTTGAACACTTATCTCTCATACATGTGGGGGGATACATGTATGAATCTCATACATGTGGAGGCACATGTATGAGATAACTAAGGAGGTGTATGTAACATAATTAATTCCCAAAATACCCCTAAGCCTATAAAAACACTATAATGCAACCCTAAAACGTCTAAAACACTATACAATCATGCCTACGACTATTATGGATCGATCACTAGCTGGGGACAAACACGAAGTGCACTAACAAAAATCTAAATCCAAAATCCAAAGTAATAAGACGTGCTACCGACTCCCTATTAAATATGCCACTACGTGAATATATGTGTATACACGATACACCACATAACTCGTTTGTCCAATACGTTAATTTATGCGAAAACGTTTAAGTGACACCTAAAGTAACTACATGCACAAGTAGACCCTACGAACCCATTGGTGAACATTATGTTTAATATAAATTATACTTATCATTTACATCTCATACAAGTGTACATGCAAATTCAAGTCAAAATTATGTCATACAAGAGTCCAAATAAGCACATACACACCAATGATATAATCTGCGTTTTTAGAAAAGATTATGTACTACAAAAACAATTTATTAAAAATACTTACACAATGAATTAGACTCCCAAACTTTTACTAAATATTTCTAGGAATCCATTTGTCTTCTCCAAATTTTTGTTTCATGAAAAAACCATGTAGAAAATTTATGAAAAATCAATTCCTACAGCTAGGTTCTGAAAACATTCACATCAGATCAGTTTACGAGAAAAATTCCCGAAGATCGTGTGTTCATCCAAATAGGATGAATCCACTTGGAAAAGCCAAATTATTCTTATATCAACCTACTGGCCAAATTTCGTGACCTAACTCCATGTGAAACTCGAGTTATGGTCGTTTAAATTTGACCCAAGATTTTAATCCAAAAATCTGTTTAGACCTTTATTCAAATAAAATTCTAAAATCACATCAAACGGCAACCAAATCGCATGATCATACCCATTCGAGAAAGCTAAGACCACGTACGACATGCTCATATCAAGAAGCCATCAAAACAGATATTTAAAGCCAAGTTACAGAGCCTACAAGTAATTAAATGTAATCTGTCCAATTTTAAACATGTAGAAATCTTAACTATAACATACCCTAGATGTGTATTATCAATCAAGAACATCATATAATCGTCATATAACACTTCTCACATATAAATTTGATCAAAAAATACAAGATTTATCGTAAAGATTAACATCTAATAACCCTACATGATCACAATTTATAATCATGCATAAACATAACATATATCACCATCTAACATGTATTCACATTGATTTACATGCTAACACTTATTAAAAATTCCATGTTTTAATCATAATGAGTTTACATCAGGTCTGGACAATTGATTTATGGTGATTAAAAACATAATTAAGGAGTTTAAACATAATAAGTTTGATGTCAACCCAAAAGCTCTTTGTTCTGGTGATCAAAACACAATTAGAGCTCCAAAAACCGATTGATTTTGATTATGGCAGAGGTTATGGGATTCGATTTTCGTATGGGGGCTACTATGGCTGATTGAGGTTGCGATTATGAGAAAAATAAGGTTTAAAATCATTTTTAAAGTGATAAAGCTTGTTTTCCACGTTGGAGCCACGCCCGCAGGCCGCATAGCCCAATTAAGACCCGCCCGTGGACCGCGACGCCTTGGTTTCCTGATATGGGCTTATGGGCTTTGTGGGTTGGGCCGGCTAAGTGTTTTTATTATATATGTTTTTCTCTTGGGCCTTAAACCACTTAATCCACACCACTTATGTCCAACCTAACATTTTGAGACCCGAACCATCTTGTCGATTCGCCGGGTGTCGGTTACGAGTTCGGTGACACGTTTAGTTTAAATAAACATAATTACGTTGTAATTCACAAATAATTCGACACAAGCACATAATTGCAAATAATATCAAACAATCATTTCACAATTATTTATTTTGTTATTTCACCAACGTTCGGGGTTCGATACTCGTGTACGTAGTCTAGTAATTCTACGAATTACCGTTTCATGCAGTTATGAACCTATAATTGTGCAACATGTGACTCACCTAACTAACCCTAGTTAAGTAAAATGTTGTGAATGCAAGTACAAGTTAACTAGAATTTAGTTAAAGTATGAACCTGAAAATGCGGGTGTCACAAATTTTTTGAATCGGTCAAGAATCTTCTTTTCATGTAATCATTAAGCATATGTCGTTTTACTTAAAACACTTATGGGGAAGTTGTTAGAGCCGGAAATGGAAAAGAATTTAATTGTTGTAGACAAATGAAGTTTGGTCCAAGGTTTAGAAAGACCTAAGAGTTGAAAGATATGGATATCAATGTTAAGAAAGATCCAAGATTGGAAAGATTTGAAGATCAAGGTTAGGATAGATCCAAGATTGAAAATATTTAAAATTTAGTGACTTAAAAGGAAGAATCCGATGCCTAAAATAAGAAATTTGGACCATGGAAAGTAAAATATAATGTCTAGCATGAAAATATGATCAACATCAACCAGACCAGATATCTAAGGATTGAAGACTAGATTTCTAAAAAGAAATTTGGTTGAACGAGTGGATGTATGGAAGAACCATGCAAGTTGACAATACAAAGCATAATAAACTATATAAAATCCGGGCATCCATCTCCAGCTAAAAATACACAAGTGGGAATAGACAAATTGTTTATTCCATTTGCAAGTCAAACTCTTCTATAAATAGATGATCAAACACAACCAAGAAGAGTGGGAGTTAGCCAATATCGATGGTTATACAAATCCACATCCTACCTACATATTGATACCCTAGAATTCTTTGAGTCATTGGTTTGTATTAGCAAATAACACTCTGATAATCTTGTAAGAGATTTACTATAAGGTGATACAAACTTAAAAATACGTACGTGTATTTTCATGAGAGTTGATTTCTTATTCCGCACACTATTTTTCATATTATAGAAATCATATTGCCATTTGTGAAAAGGCTGAACTATTGGGACCAATAGATCCTGCACTTGTTAAAGGGGAGTCTGTTGATACAAGTGTGACAAATTTAGCACTACATTTAGGCATGTTTTACAATGTATTGGTAGAGTATTAATGATTAGAGACGCATATAAGTATGTTATATGTAACACATACATCTTTGTAGTAACTTTTACGCAATTGAATATGTTTATTGTCTCGTTACTTTGCCAAAATTTTATATGAATGAGATCATGATTATTTACCTGATTTTTCATCAATAAACCACTAACAAACAATCGATCATGGATGATGGATTCAGGACATAGATGTTCATACAATAGAATTATAAACAAGAGAAAACAATCCATAATTGGACCTACAAGTGATATAGACACCTATGTCATATACGTTTTCTATTCGTGTAAGATTATTTAAAATATCTTGACTAATATTTTAATAAAACATACGTGGCCAAGGAAGGGAGCTCTAATTTCAAATCACACGCTGCTTACATACTTACTCACCCCTCTCTCCTCCCTCTCAACTCTACCGTCGTTGTCTACCATCACCCTTCCATTGTTCTTCATCTAAGGTATGATCTAAACTGCTTATCCCAATTTACATTTGCATCTTATTCTTACAAATATAGGTCATAGTTAACGAAATTATATGACAGTTTGCAGTAAACGCTTAATGTTTCATGTATAGTGACTTTTCACTATTTGATTCGACCAACTAAGTTGTGTTATGTTGTATTAAAGGAAGTTTTTTTCGTTACAACGGTCAGATTCATTGTTATATTCATAGTAGAATTTGAGACATACACATATGTTTGTTTTAGCCTGATCTATGTATATAGTGTCTTAGCATGTTAACTAATTATAAGCAAGTTGTAGAGGATCGGATTGTAAGAAATCAACTACGTAATCATACAAATAGAGTAATCTAGGTGCGGAAACCCTAAATTACATGCAAATCGATAGAAAACAAATCAGAACACAATTAATTCCATTTTCATAAACATTTTTATTCATAAACAATTGATTACACTTGATAAAGGTTAGGTTTACAATGAAAACTGATAATCAAAAAGTTCTAGACCTTAGAGAGAACAAACACACAAAACCTAGAACAAATAACCAACAACTTAATCACAAAATAAAACAAAGACTATTTATAGGCAACCTCATTCGACCCCACGTATAGTTCGAATGAGTCCCTTCGACCTCATCACCATATTGAACCAAATAACCATTCGGTATAAATCTTCCTTCGACCTTCTTAAATTCCCTTCGACCTCACGATAGGTCGAATGAGTCTTAAGGAAACACAAAATCTTCATATAAACGCAATATAATGTCGTTTGAATCCGTACAGAAAAACGCTCTTTACGTCCATCTGATACACCTTAAACTTCTTGTAAGATGCATACGCAAGAAACATTCGAATTGCTTCAATGCGCGCAACCTGTGCATAGACTTCATTGTAATCAATCCCTTTTGTTTGACTGAAACCTTGAACGACCTATCGAGCTTTGTTTCTGACAATAACGCCTCGATCATCCTTCTGGCACTTGAATACCTACTTAGTGCCAATTTTCTTCCGGTCTGGTGGTAAATCTGGCAGCGTCCAGACTCCTCGTTTCTGAAACTGTAGTAGTTCTTGCTGCATTGCTTCTACCCATGAATCGTCTTGTAAAGCATACTTGTATGTCCGCGGCTACACCTGCGAAACATAACAAGCAAAAGACCAATCATTTTGACAACCTGATTTCTGTATCTTAGCATACAGGGCTAGGGCTCCAATGTTATCATGTGAAGTTGCACGTCTGAGTTGTCCTCTTGTTATGACACTGCTACCCAGGATCACCTATAACTTGTTCAAGCAGATGAATCTGATGAATCCGAGATTGCGGATGATCAGGAACTAGACCCCCTACTTGAACATTCAGATTCTCTGCCGTATCCAGATAATTACCCGTATTTGATGAAGATGCACCATCTGGATTTGGTTCACTGGTGGTGTCACCGTAGCATGATCTAAGATAGCTTCACTAAAAACTTCATCATTGTCTTCTGATTCTGATGAATCAAGAGTTGTTGAAGCTTCTTGAAAAATCTCTTCTTCATTGACAGGAGCATTGGTATCATTAGAAGCTGCTGGAGGAGTTACGGTGATTGGACGCACTAACGGTGAAGTCACTGCCTTCTCACACTCGTAATATAGTCGTAATACAACCTCTTCAACCAAACTATCTAGATTGAATGACTCAAAGAAATCTTTATAGTCAAACATCCAATCGGGCCCACTTCCTTGAACATTCTGAGTGTAGCGTTGAACTTCCACATTTGCCCACTCTTCAACTTGACGAGTTATTTAGTTAAATACGCGTTTAAGTGGTGTCGCGTACCCAATAAAATCGCCCTCTTCAGCTTTAGGTCCAAACTTTTATGTAGGATTTAGCATTGTACAAGGTGCCCCGAAAGGTTCTAGATACTCTAAGTTCGGCTTTTGTCTATTAAGCAGTTCAAAAGAAGTCTTGCCAAAGTTCTTAACTGTTAACACACGATTCAGAGTGTAACAAGCTGCGTAAATAACTTCGTTCCAAAACATTACTCGAATATTCGAATACGTAAGCATTGTCCTAGCCGCTTCGATTAGAATCCCGTTTTTGTGTTCTGCAACACTGTTCTGCTGAGGAGTGTATGGTGTACTATACTCATGATAAATTCCTTTTTCTTCACAAAGTGCATCCATTTGAGAATTTGAACTCCGTCCCGTTGTCACTTCTTTTGCGTTTTATCTTCAAACCATAGATGTTTTCCAGCCGGGTAAACAGAGCTTTCAGATTGTTAAACGTCTCACTTTTGTTCTGCATGCACATCACCCACGAGAATCTTGAAAAGTCGTCTGTAACCACAAGACAGTAAAGCTCTCCATAATGACTCTTACGCTTGACAGGTCCAAAAAGATCCATATGCAAACGTTCAAGTGGCAATTCAACAGAGTTTACTTCTTTGGTTTGTGGGACTGATTGTGCTGTTTTCCTTTCTTGCAACTCACACATTTGTCGTTCAAATGGAAATGCTTCACATTAACTCCCTCAACAAGCCCGTTCTTCACCAAATGATTCATTTTTCTTAGGTGAATATGCCCCATCCTTCGGTGCCACATAATAGATTCTTTTTCAGTAGCTTTGGATAGAAAACACGTGACTTGGCACTGAGTTGTGATTGCCTTGCTCATGTCAAGAATGTACAGATTGTTCACTCTTGGAGCTTTTAGCATGATCCACTCTTTCGGAATAACGAAACCAGTTTCAGAATGTAGCAAGATTTGTCATCAAAGTGAACAGAAAACTTCTTATCACATATCTCACTCACACTCAGCAAATTATAATCAATCTGCTTAACATACAATATCCATTTAAAACTCACAATTCCATTACTAAAACTCCCTTCCATCATTATATACCCTCCTTTGTTTCCAGAAAACGCTACATAACCTCCATTAATATTCTTCATATAAAAAAGTAACGTCAAATCACCAGTCATGTGCCTAGAAGTTCCACTATCGACAATCCAAAGACTGCTAACAGGGCCAGCTGGAGCTCCCTCCACAAATCACAAACAAAATTAGTTTTTAACAGGGACCTAAGCCTGTTTGGTCTTGGGTCTTTGAATTTTAGTTTTTCAAAGAATCATCACATACTATCAATTTTGAATCAACCTTTTTCTGGTTATTCAAAATTTTCTCACTTTGACTCTCAATTTTAGCAGATGATGTTGAAGCTCCTGGAGAACCCTTTGGTGACCAAGTTTGTTCTGAACGTTTAAGAATCATTATATGAGATTGTTGACCTTCAGTAGGTTTCTTTGTATCATTCGAAAAAGAAACTTTCTTAGTTACCTTATCTGATTTAACAGATACAGGTCCAACCGATTAATTTACAGCAGGTTTAAGATTAACCTTTTGTTTGTCTTTAGTCGAGTTCACCATAGGTTTCTTCAGCTTCTTCTCCATGGCAATTCGGTTTCTGTTATCATAGACAATTGGACGGTTTTCCCTCTTTTGATAAAAACGATTTTCGTTATAAAATGGTTGCCTTTGAGGGAAAAACGGTCTTTGTGAAAAATGTTGTCTATGATCATCAACCGAATTCCTATAATTCTGCTTTCTCTCAACTTCGTGCCTCTTATGTCTCACATATGGGCAGTGAGCAAGTAAATGCCCCTCTCTCCCCACATTTTAAACATGCACGTACTCTTAAAAGGTATTCTTAGAGTTAGGTTTAGCGAATGAATTAACCGGGCATTGATCATCAACACACTTTCGCCTTAAACTCTCTGGAGCGGGCAACTTTGAGTAAGCCGGTTCATAAAATCCGTTAACCTTTTCTTTTGGCTTTATGAATTCAGTGACATGAACCTTTGGTTGTTTAGAATTATCACCATATAGTCTCTGAATCAATTCAGGAGGAATATCATTTGTCCTTTCGTGTTTAGGAAACCAAATGGTACTCTCTTTCCAAATTTTCTTAATTTTTGAATAATTGGCAAACTGTATGGGATATTCATCATCTGAGATTATCTTATAGGATCCTTCCATCTGATAGAAAACCTTCACAGGCTTGTCAACTGATTCATTCTTTTCATTTTTCTTAACTGACTGATTCATTTTGTTTTCAATTTTCTGAGGATGTGAAACCTGAGAAAGTGAACCTATCTTATTGGTTTGAATATGATTTTCCAATGGAATCTCAACATTTTTCTTAGGTTCCTCATCTTCAGTATCTGAATCATCAGTTACTGCAACCACTCCCTTATCATTCAATCCAAGTATCGATCTCACATCGGAATTTGGATCTCCAACACTTGAAGTGTTAGATTCATTATCCGATGAGGAATCCGATTTCACTGAACTCTCAGGTGCAACTGAATTTAGATTATGGTTTTCAAATAACACTGGAGCAGGAACAACTTTGTAGCTTGCACTACTGGATTGTGATGGTTCCTCAACAATGTGGTCCTAAACATATGCCAGATGTTTATTCAATTTCGTTAATGTAATTATTAATGGCTATTTGTTTCAAAGAAAGAGTTTTAGTTAATTCTGAAACATCCTTTTTATAACCCTCAAGTGTTTTGTTGAAATCATGTTCTTCCTCACGATAAGATTGAATGACGATTTTAGCGCTCTCAAGCTGAAGCTTGAGTTGCTTAACTTCATCAGTCAATCTATCACAAGTACCACAATATTTATCGCTAGTCAAATCAGTAGTAGAATTAGAACTTACCGGTTTAGGCGGATCTGTCGTGGCCATCAACGCAAAGTGCGCTTCCTTTCCTGAAAAGAATTTGGAATAATCAATCCGTGTAGAAGCATCATCCACCATGCATGATTTCTTTATCATCAGAAAGTCTGCTTCAGCTAACAATTGATCACTATCATCATCAAGAGAATTAACGCTAGCCTCCGAATCAGATTCACTTTCTGAATCCGAATAGACAAATTTTGGTTCATCAGAGACATCAGCAACAGGATCAACAATCATCCCTGAAACCATTTCAGCAACTGGTTCCTCAACCTTCTCAGCAACACAATCTGTAACCTCTTCAACAATCTCCTCAATCACAACTTCAGAAACTTTCTCAGAATCCAAATCATTATCAGCTATCACCAGCTCCTCCAATACCATCTCTTTAGCAAGACATGCTACATTACCACTTGTGATCTCCTCAACTCCCAATTGCATAGTTTGCATACAATTCCAATCAAAACCCTCGTCTTTTTGTATCACCAATGTCTGATTCTGGTTCTCATTTTGAGGTTGGGTATTTAGTGTAGAAATAGGAACAATGGTTCTGGTTGGGTTTGATGTAGTTTGGGTTTGAGTTTGGTTGGTTGTAGATGTTTGTCTAGATTTGGTATTTTGAGAGGTGTTTTGTCGGTTTTGGTAATTGTTTTGTTGTGGATAGTTGTTGTTGTTTTGGCTTTGGTAAGTAACTTGATTTTGTGATTGATGATTCTGATAGTTGGAGTTAAACGGGTTTCGGTTACCTTGTTGCATTGGTTGAGTACACTCTCTCTTGAAATGACCTCGAGT
This sequence comes from Ambrosia x helenae, assembly GCA_030844895.1. Classification (NCBI taxonomy): domain Eukaryota; kingdom Viridiplantae; phylum Streptophyta; class Magnoliopsida; order Asterales; family Asteraceae; genus Ambrosia; species Ambrosia x helenae. The sequence continues at coordinate 6,605 of JAUTDX010003988.1, read as the reverse complement.
TCCACAGTTGAAACAAGTTACCTTGGCTTTGTTGAAGCCATAGGTAGTGTTCGGTGAGGTAGCGAGATCAGTTCTGCCCGTCTTCTCTATAAACTCAGTAGCTCTCCTCATCACACTTGCAAACGCCCACTGAATGTCGATCAGTTCCATATCTTCCTTATCGATCTGGGCATAATCCTTATTTATCTGATTATTGTTTCCTATCTGACTTTCCACCAGTCCATTGTATGAAGCGACCATTGCTGAAACAAGAGCAATGTGTTGTTGTGCCACTTCTACAGTCACATTGTTCATGTTGGAAGTTTCCAACACAATTGGACTTTGGCTTGAAGAAGCTTGTGTCATTTGAGGAACATATTGTTGTTGTTGAGGTGTGTTAACAGATGATGTATAACAAGCTGCAGACATCTGAGGTTGAGTTGGTATGAAAGAAGTTGTTGTGTAAGTTGGTCCTGTGTAAGATAATTGATTGGATTTCTTTGTGTTTCAACAACATTTGAAATACAAGCAATGTGAGGTGCAACACTCCCACCTACTGATGAGCTAGACATAGAGGAAGATGATGTAGCATGATACAACTGCGGATTTTGTGGAAACTGTGCTCTTTTGGCTTTTCTCTTTTCCTCCATCTCTTTGTTCTCCAACTTCTGTATGAATTCATTGATAGTCCAGTAGTGATATGCATCTTTTTCCTTCAATACCTCAACTTGTTGTCCCCAATACGGAGGCAACGAATCAGCAAACTTGTCCACTAATTCTGTCATTGGAATTTTAATCTCATAATTTGACAATTCTAATAACAAATGACAATATCTAGGAACAAGTTCCTTCAATGTTTCATTTCCCACATAACTAAAATTCTCGAACTTCTTCTTCAACTCTTCCATGCAAAGTCTTCTCGTCTTCTCATTACCATCATGACTATTCTTCAAAACATCCCATAATTGCTTCGAGGTAGTACATGATCCAAACTGGTGCAACAAATCTGTGGTCAACGCCTGAGACAGTTGTGAAAACGCCTTCTTCTCAACAGCAAACTTCTTCTTATCATCATCTTTTAAATCTTCAAGAGGAATTGGGATATATGTGTTCTTAAGCATTGGAGGATTGTATCCCTTCATGATTATTTGCCACGCCTCTCCTCCTTCCAATCCCATGCCTTCCAAATGAATCTTAAACTTCTTCTGCCATTGATAATACTCCGACATGTCCAATAGCTTAGGAGGACGATTCTCACTTCCCGATGATAAGTCATTGATCAAAGTAGTAACCGCATTTGAAGTCTGATTCTACACTGTTGCTGCGGCAACTCCTTAAAAATCAGTCACTTATTGTGGAGGTTGAGTAACAGGTGGTGGTGTTGAACTTGTCATAGCAATGTAGTTGATCGGCTGTGTCGATTGTGTGTTCGTCTTTTGAGAAGCAACTGCCCACGGATTCATAGGAACATGTTGTTGTTGTATTTTTGCAGGTCTAGGTGTCATCGGAAATCCCCAAATGTTGTCCATAATGCTCGGAATATCAACACTTAAATTTTTTTTTCAAAAACAGATTTTGGTTCGACCTAAAATGAGTAATCGTGGGGTAATGAAATAATATGACTTGGTTCGACCCTAACAATTGACTCGAATGAAAATTGTGACACAAAGACTCTTGATTCGACCTTGACAAAGTTTGGTTCGACCTCCCGATGTGGTCGAATGAAAACTAAATGGTCGAATGGCAACACAATACACTCAAAAACTCTTGGTTCGACCTAAAACATCACTGGTTTGACCAAAAATCCACTGATTCGACCCAAAAACTTACTCGTTCGACCTAAAACCTTCTGGTTCGACCTGACCCATTTGAAAAACGGTTATTCTTCAAAAATCAGTTATTTTGATATGAATTTTTCAAAAGTTGATGAATTTCAATGATGTTAATCAGGTTTTGCTTCGGATTTGATGGAGATCAAGTTTTGTGAATAAAATTTTTGATTTTATCCGTGAAATCAAGTCAAAATCAATCAATCTCCATTATCATTCAAAGTTCATGCAAAACAGAAAAAATTTAGGTGTTTTTGGTGAAAAATCTGTTTGAAATCTATCAATTTGCAATTGTATGATTAAGCAAAGCTTTGATACCACTTTGTAAGGGATTAGATTGTATGAAATCAACTACGTAATCATACAAATAGAGTAATCTAGGTGCGGAAACCCTAAATTACATGCAAAATGATAGAAAACAAATCAGAACACAATTAATTCCATTTTCATAAACATTTTTATTCATAAACAATTGATTACACTTAATAAAGGTTAGGTTTACAATGAAAACTGATAATCAGAAAGTTCTAGACCTTAGAGAGAACACACACACAAAACCTAGAACAAATGACCAACAACTTAATCACAAAATAAAACAAAGACTATTTATAGGCAACCTCATTCGACCCCACGTATAGGTCGAATGAGTCCCTTAGACCTCATCACCATATCGAACCAAATAACCATTGAGTATAAACCTTCCTTCGACCTTCTTATGTTCCCTTTGACCTCACGATAGGTCGAATGAGTCTTCAGGAAACACAAAATCATCATATAAACGCCATATATTGTCAATCCAAAGCGATATAGGTCGAATAGTCCCTTCGACCTCATCACCATATCGAACAAAATAACCATTCAGTATAAATCTTCCTTCGACCTTCTTAAGTTCCCTTCGACTTCACGATAGGTCAAATGAGTCTTCAGAAACACAAAATCTTCCTATAAATGCCATATAATGTCAATCCAAAGCGATAGTCACATCCGTGCACTTACACAATTTCGTGCTCATTCTTTTGAATAAATGACAAATTAAGTCATAGTGTCGTGCTCGTGTTCGTGTCTAGCCCCTATGGTCATCGTGTCTTATCCTATTGTGTCTGCCACGATATGTCAGCCCTGAATACTGGTCGCAAATCTGTTGGAGTCTATATCAACACCTGATTTTCCCATGTGTCCCCATAAACACATTACTGATAATTCCTATCTTCAATAAAAGATTGATCTGTCACTCGTTAAAGTCTTATAATTTATAACAAATCCATATCATAGATGTGTGTAAAAGATATAGATAAAAAAAATATAAAAGAACTCTACATTTTTAAAAGCAACAAAGTTTAAATTGAAAAGGTTCTCACTTGAAGTGGATATTAAAGCAAATATTTGACTTTATATTAGCTATGAACTAACATGACCATCACCAATGCAAGATTGAATATTCTTGCAAAAATGCATGCCACATGGCCTATATCATCTCACTGCTACACTCTCTTTCCTCTGTGTCTTTTCTTTAATTGAAACCCCACTACTACTAAGCCCCATTCCGTCTCCAGAAATGCATTAGCGGATATTTTTTTATACCCTTTTTCTTTCTTCTTTTTTCTTTCTTTCTTTCTTTCTTTCTTTCTCTCTCTCTCCTTCAACTCAGTATCTATGTCACAAATACGACTCAAATGCATTAATTGGTGATGGTCTAATTAAAATAGAGGAAATGGAATTAAATAATCCCAATTTTTAGGGGATTGGAAGACAATAATCCCAACTTGAAAGTTGTAAACTAGCAGTCCCAACTTGTCATGTATTTTATTCCATTGGGCCAAAACTAACTGAGGTTAACTCAGTTAGTTATCTGTTGACGTGGACTACCCCGTGGCATCTGACATGGCACAATCTGTCCAATTATCAAAAAAATATGAGCCCACATTATCCACATGGATATTTTGTATTAAAAAAGGATTTAATAAAGTTTTATACTTAAACTATTATAAGGGGCCAACAAACAAAATTAATATTTGGTTTTCTTCTATCCATCACACATCAAACCCAAACAGGAATTCTAAATCGGTGAACCCTAATTTTCATCTACCACCACCAACCACCTGCCACCCACCTCCAACTACACGTCCGACCACCACCATTCACCATTCACCACCACCATTCAATCCCACCATTCACCCCAACCAACCTTTCACCCTCGTTCCATCTCACTCCTAAATCGAAACCCTAAATCGATGAACCCTAATTTCAGCCACCACCACCAACTACCTACCACCACCACCAACTACTCGTCCGACCACCACCATCTCACTCCTAAATCGATGAACCCTAAACCTTTCACCACCGTTCAAACAATATTATTGTACTCACCTCGACTTGGGACTCTGTTTTCTACTTGAAGACGGGGGAGATGAAGAAACCTTAGGAGTTTCATTTGGTAGTTGAAAATCACTCGTATTAGAGAGTGATCGACAAGTGGTGTAATACTCTTGGGTTGATGGGTTTGTTGATAATCAATATTAATGGGATAAAAGGGAAAACAGAGGAGAGAGATATAGTGAGAAAGAGAAGCGGAGAAGAGAGAGAGAGAGTGTGTGTTTGTGGTGGTGGTGGGTCTGAGATGGAGGTGGTTGATGGGGTGGTTGTGTGGTGGCAGGTGGTGATGACGCAGATGATGAAGATGTGAAAGATGATGAAGATTAGATGTGATTATATATATATACATATATATATATATAAAAATTCTTTTTTTATTATTATTAAAAGATTTTTTTAATAATTAAAAGATTTTATTAATTGAAAAAAACAAGTGTCATTGTGGGGCCAATGTTTTTTTGCCAACTGGGCATATTGTGCCATGTGGACTGCCACATCAATAGATAACTAACTGAGTTAACCACAGTTAGTTTTGGCCCAATGGAATAGAATACAAGACAAGTTGGAACTGCTAATTTACAACTTTCAAGTTGGGATTATTGTTAGGGATGGTAATAGGTCGGGTTTGGGACGGGTTTATGTAATCCCAACCCCATACCCGATTAGGTATGCTTGTCCCAAACCCGGCCCAAAACCCGTCGGGTTTGTGTCGGGTAATTACCCATCGGGTGTCCGGTAATACTTACGGGTTTTCGGGCAAACCCATTAATTTTTAAAGCTTACTCATTGAGTATATCCGACCAAAATCCCGACTGGCATCTATTAGGTAACTATTAACCAATTACATTTACCATTATTAAATATATATGTAAATGATTACAATGTATTAATATAAAATACTTAAATCATATAAACACAATCAAAGACATAGATAACAAATAATATACACTAACTTTTTGTAATTTTAGCACAAGATGACAATGTAGATGGACAATTAGATATATTATGCATACATATTTAAAAAAGATATATTAGAAATTATATGGGTATCTAATCGGGTAAACGAGTATACTTTATCGGGTAATCGGGTCGGGTAAACGGGTATATCATCAAATCCCAAACCCGTCCCAAACCCACAAAAAAATAAAAACTAATCCCATACCCGGACCCATACTTGATTACCCACCCCAAACCCGTCCCAAATGTGTCGGGTTTTCGGGTTTACCCATCGGGTTCGGGTTTGATTGCCATCCCTAATTATTGTCTTCCAATCCCTCAAAATTAGGATTATTTAATTTCATTTCCCTATTAAAATATCCACACTTTTAGTTGTATATAAGCCTAAATATACTACCACAATACATTAATTTACAACGTATAGTGAGATGAACATGTCATCATAAAGATTTCAATATGTCATGATAAGGATTCAATATATAAAATTTTCCCCTATAAATGTGTTTGTGATGCCGTTAAGAAAAGATGAATATGTCATGACAAGGACAATATATAAATTTTCGCCATTCGCTAAGGTTTATCTAGTGTTGCTACCAAGAGAATGATTATAAAGATTTAACATAAATCATAAGATTTACAAAAAGAGGGAGAAGATTAAAGAGAAACAAGTAATGCTAAAAAGATATGTTGATTGAATAAAGCATAGGATGCCCAATTTTACTAATTGATTTTTACATCAATTATTTGTTGACATTTATATACAAGTAGAGGCTAATTAAGGAACTAGGTAATGGTAGTAGTGATAAGTGTATAAACTTTTCTACATATAGTCCAAAAGAAAATAACAAAATTGGCTCATTTATATGCTTCTCTTTATTCCAAGTTTAGCCCCATGAAGATTTAAATCTTGCACATTTTCCTCCTTTAATTGTTGAACCTAAAGAAACAAAAAAAAGGGAAAGATTTTAAGCATGCATAGATCTCATGCATCCTCTTGGACAATCTTGTTACAGTTTCCATGTCTAGTTGCTTGCATAGCAGTTTAAACAAAGAAAGAGTACAGTAGATGAGACATCAAGTTTTGCTGGTTTCCTGTTGAACCCAGTTTGAAAAAGCCTTGAGGGTATTCATGTCAGCTCTGTAATGCTTCTGAGTGAACTCAAGAAAAGTGGACCATGCGTAAAATCTGGATAGATTCCTAGGGTTTTTTTCGTCCACCAATTTTTCTGGGGGCTCACCACCTTATCTTTCTTTGGACATAGAAAGAAAGCAAGTGACTTTCTATTAGTTCTGTTATTTACCACAGCTCTATGTAAGCAACTTTTGTATCTTCCATTTGAAAGTGCCTGAAAATAAGTAAGCAGATTAAATTAAAACCAACTACACACAAAGAAGAACAAAATACTGTTAAATAGTGCTGGGAGAAAAGCCAAAACACCAAATAAAAACAAAAACAATGCAAAAAAA